>CM022300.1:154670352-154893202 GCA_011799875.1 Thinopyrum elongatum | reverse complement strand
TCGGAGGAGGGGCGGAGGAAGTACCGGAGAGGAGGCTCGCCTACAATCGCCGGAGGAGAGGAGGAGGGGTCGCCGGAGAGGAGTTCACGGAGAGAGAGAGGAGAGAGAGAGGACGGAGGAGAAACGTTGAGGGGGGGAGGAGAGGACGGTAGGGAGGAGGGAGGAGCTCACCGGAGAGGAGGGAGGAGAAAACCGTTGCGGGGAGGGGAGGAAGAGGAGGGGAGGAGGAGGTCGCGGAGGGAGGAGGAGGTCGCCGGAGAGGAGGAGGGGAGTATGGGGAGGAGAGAGGAGGAGATGGAGTGGAGGAGAGGTGGAGTGGGGAGAGGTGGGCGCGTGGAGGAGAAAAATGAAGAGGGTAAGGAGGGAGGGACCCCAGCCATAACATATGGGCATGTAAGGCGCACCGTGGGCAGGTGCGCCATACTAACTTTTTTATTTTTTTTTATGTTTTGAATTTGGAAGGCGGGAGATAGTAATTGACGCCCTGGGCAGGTGCGCCATAACGAAGTTGATTTTTGAATTTTTGCCTCTCCAGATCTTGAAAGCCCCGTAAATTTTTGCGTTGGTTTTTGAGGATCTTAAAAATCTTCAACGGCGTAAACCCCCCCCCCCCCCCCCCACCCAGTTGAATTCGGATTTATAAACTTGCGAGAGTAGATTGATTTTTTCATATAAAAATTTTTTTTCATCGGAGTTCGTATGCAAAAGTATGCCCATTTTTTACAAATTCTCGAGGGAGAGTTTTGCAAAAAAGTCACAAATTCATGTTTGTAAATTTGCTAACACTAGAACACATTCAAATGGGAATCTTATTTTTTGAAATTTTATAATTTTCTTTTATTTGATTTTTTTTGTTGAATTGAAAAAAGGCGGGGTCCACGAGGGGGGTGCATGTGGGGAATTTTTTGGACACCTCAGAAAGTATAATGGCGCACCACCTCAGATGCGCCATGTAGTACCAGGGTACTAATGGCGCACCAGGGGGTGTGTGCACGCCATTATTAGTTTTGAAAAAAAAGATAAAAAAAAACATGTAGTAGTGGCGCACCAGTGGATAGTGCGCCATTACTAGTTTTATTTTTTTATTGTTTTTTTTATTTGATTTTGAAGGCGGGAGATAGTAATGGCGTCAAATTCCACTGGTGCGCCACGCTAACATTTTTTTATTCTTTTTTTTCAAAAAAGTGGGAGAGTGGCGCAAACACACACCATGTGCCGCCATTAGTAAGTGGGCCAATAATGGCGTACCTGTATTGGTGCGTCACTGTTAGTAAAGCAGTGGCGCCCACATAATGGTGCCGCCATTAAATGTCCATCTAGCTATAGCCGTTTCATAGTAGTGTGGAGGGCCCGCGAGATAACTACGAGGAGTGGCGGGCAGTCTAGCCCTTGCCGACAAGTCATCGAGACGGGGCCGACGGGGGGGGTGGGTCCACATCGATCGTGAGAAGTCTATGGCTCGTTACCGCTGCGCTCATAATCCACAACGGTTTGGATATTTTATACGGAGGGGCCTCCGGCCTGATTAGCACTACCCACACCACCAGCCTTGAGGGCGAATCACGCACTGCAAATCCATGGTATACTTCTCTCTGTCCAGAAGCGCACTTTATCCCTTTGCCCACTTGCATACGAATGGTTGGTTGAAACCACTACTCGCCGCCTCTGTGTCCCCATTCGCGCCAGCCATTGCCATGGTATCCTCGGGTCAGTTTCTCCTAAACCATTTCCATCGGACATCTAATGCCAAAGCATGAACCTGAAGATTTTTTGCAAAAAAAAAGTAGTGCACTTCACCCATCTCAAATAGGCATCTCCAAAGCATTTGGCTCTCATGATCTCGAATAAGAATGGCAATGATAAGGAGTCGGAACGAGGGAGGATGTTAGTTTTAGGAAGACCCCATGATCCTTCCCTTGCCTGAATTTTGTCGTGAGACTGTCGACAAGGAGGTGGTCACGTGATGTAGGCTTTGCCCCAATGGAATGAAAGCCAGGCCTTGGCAAAACAAAAACTTTGGAAAACTATGTGACCAGACTAATCGGACGATAGTCACAACCTCCTGTGCATCCGCCTTTTTAGGAATGAGAACAATCCAGGGCGCGATTAGCCTTCCAAATCCTCTGAGGGCACCCAGGTCAACTTCATAATTGCGGCCACGATATCGCCTAATCCATTGGCCAAGCCTTTTGATAAAAAGCTCCTATGAACCATCGGGCCCCGCGCGCGCGATCTGGGTGTAGCTCGCTTCAAGTGTCGACCAGACTTCCTCCTCCATGAAGATCCGTCGAGATCATGCAAGGTCCAGCGCTTCGCCTAAGTAGGCGAGGTCAAGGGTATGGTTTCTCGAGGAAGTTGTCCAATTGTCTCCTGGAACAATTGGAGTAAAGATATCTTCCTTCCTACTTTACTATACTGTTTACATAACCCACAGTGGAAAACATAGTGTGATAACAATAACACATCTCTAGGCCAAGCAGAGATGGGCGAGTAATAATGAGGAATAGAGGAGCATGTGGTAACATAGCATTACTGTAACATCACACATACCAAGACAAGATGAGTCACAACTTACCCATTGGGACTAGTTTACACTACACATACCGGTTGGTTTCTAGAGAAGATGCATTGACGCAAATTCATGTAAAGCTCAACAGTCGTCGTCAGCAAAGGTCTGCCTAAAAACATGACCATCAAGCTCCAAGGTTCGGGTTTTACTTGCCCTTGCCCCACCCAATGATCAAAGTCTATGGGCAATATCTTTAGCTTTGTAAAGAGATATGAAGCAAAGACACAGGCATTCAACGTCAATTGGCAATAATGCCAGTTAAGAGGCTATTACTGAGGAAGTGTCCATGGTAGAATGTGTCCCTATCCACGGAACCAAGGAAAAAAAAAAAATGCATGCATACTGAACAGCATTTTTGCTCCCCGGAATTGCAATAGAAGACAAAACGGTCTCGAACAGCCAGTGAGGAAAGGTATTTCATTAGTTTTCATGATATAGCTGATGATGATCAGGAAAGGACATCCAAACTAACCCAATTTCGTGTCTGGATCAAACCCTTAGCTACGCCCTATGAGACAGAAAAACCGGGCACTCCGTCTCTACGGTGAGCAGTGTTAAGTCTGGTAAACTACACTTTCTGCATCTACTGATGTGCCAGTCAAGATAGTCTTGCCCAGGGCTACTCGATTATATCTTCAAGGTTCAAAGCCGGCTCTGCACCTTTTAATTTGAAGATAGCAAATATGCCCTAATAGGCTCTCTAAGTGAAACATCGTTTTGCGACAAAGGAAACAAAGATCATTGCGAGGTTATCGCCGTACACTAGACACGAAGTAGCCAAAAGGAACACAAGAGATACCGTTAATCCATCCTCCATGATACGTTCCCAGGTCCAATTAAGGGACCATCAAGAAAATGCACACCACATGGCATTTTCATCGTCTGAAGACAATGAGTTTGGAATTATACATACATTAAAAAAGGGATGACCGGCATAAAAATGCTAACTTGAATTCAAAAAAGTTTTGTCTACAGAAATATATAGAGAAAACTGAACTCAAACATTATCACACCTTCAGTAAACATTAGCGCAGTTCATTCACGCTATGAGGCCTTTGGCCAGCCACGGTCGCAATCATACTGCAAGCTAAGCATCATTCAAGGCGTTCTTGAATCACCGAGGCCGAAGCCAAAGATAGGACCTATGTGAAAGGCAAGGTGGGCATTACCAGGGTCACGAGGCCATATTGCCTACGAACAGACAGAAAAGCATTCAACACAATTCTGTGCATGCCTCTTAGATTTGCCACCGCAGGGAAATTTGTTATGCTGGGTGAATCCCAAACTAACTTGAAATAAAGATGCAGTAGACACAAGTCATCAAGGCACTATTAAAACTTGCCTAAGCATGCTTGTGAATCCCTATTATCACTGAATAAAATGTTGGGCAGTAGACACAAGTAATCAATGACTAGTAACTTGCATAAGCAGTCAGAGGAAAAATCAGTCAAGAAGTCAGAATCTACTCCTGGAGTAACAATTTGAAATCCATATATATATAGCTCACGCACATAAGAAACCAATCAATAAATAAAGAGGTTGCCGGAATAAAGGAAAAATATCAGCAGAGAAATTTGAAAAGAAAACAAGAGTACATAAGATATATAATGTGCGTGTTTCATGGTGAGCCTCTCAAAAGCAACCTCATGATTATTGTGGCTCTCGTATTGCATCACAATGATGACAGTAGGCCAGGGCTATCCCATTCGGAAAAAAATATGAGCAAACCTCATGATCCTGTGGGACCACCATTAACCTATTTACCATTCCACATTCCCAATCTCTAGAGGTGGCATTTCCTACCTCAAGGGCCAGTCGTTTGAGGCGTATGGCACCAAAAAGAAACCGGCCCTAAATTATACCATGACTTAAGCATGCAATGATAGGTAGCACTATGAGACATTCACACCTTAGCTGGGCGGGTGGTTCCTACCTAACCTGTACGCTGGAGCCCGCTGATTATGTGCGGCACTCTGATCATAGAATGAATGGGATTCATACCAAGAAAAAAAAAAACTGAGACAAGTGATACCTAACTTCACATGGCAGTTGCCATGCTGTGGAGCAAAACTAATCTTATGAACTGGACCACCCTGGAAATGCAAAATTATCTAGAGCACATGTACCGACTAAACAAGTGTAGCGTACTTCATAACAAAGTACAAGAAAGATTCATTACAACGGTAGTCCCACAAATGATGTGAACCTAAGGATGATCTAGGGTAACTAGCAAAACCGAAGATGACCAAACAGACTGGCTTGAAAGAAACAAGGTTTGTTGAGGAATAGACTAAAACTTCATAAGGGGTTTTGAAACCTAAGTAGAATAGAATCGGACTAGGATGAGAAACTTCTTCCAACGAGGAAATAGACTAATTTCGTCTTGTTTTGAACTGTTAGAGTGAAGATTGCCATGTAATATCCTCGTTGTATAAAGGGTTTCCTGCAATATTTACCACACCTGTTTTACATGTAAAATGGCCCATGGGCCTCCTGAATACAAGTGCTAGTTCCCTAACATAGGTATAGAGCCTAGGTTTCTGCCTACCCTGCCACGCGCAACTCATGCATTTTCCCGCTCGAGCTTTTCCCAGCTGCTGCTCGCCGATCGAGGACTTACCAATTAATACCCCCCCGTCAGATTGCCCAGGATCGAGCAATGGCACAGCAACCCCGTCAGTATTGAAAGGTCAATGCCGGCCGCTGCTCCTTGCCTCTGCCCGGGTTCCCATCTTAGGAAACAGGCGAAAGGCTGCTGCCCTTATGGTAGCGCCCCTTCCCAGGTCAACGGCGCCCCCATCTCGATTAGGCTTGATCTGGTGCGCTCGCCACCACTCATGGCGTCCGCTGCCGCTGCCGATCCTGGTTTCGTTCGACTTTGCTGTTCCGGCGTTTTGCCTTGAAAAAAAAGCAAAATAAAAAATAAGGTACAACGTCTTCGTCGTTGGGATAAGTCGCCATTCCTCGTTACGGTGATTTTTTATGGTACATCTACACTACTGGGTTGCCCTTCTACGCATTCATATTGCGAGGCATTCGACTCGGGGAGAGTTCTCTCTGGAGAGATTCTCTATCCATTGCGCAATGTTCATCTGTGGCTCATAACTCGCCGATGCCACCAGTATTGCATCCGTGATTCCCAGGGCTGAAGGATGCTGTGAGGCTGTGCTGACGTTGCGGTACTGCTTATGAGCAGCAGGCCTCCTCAGACACCAGGTGGCTCTTGAGATGTATCATGAACGAAACTGTCGCCTACACTCAGTGGTTTTGCTGATGATGCTCATGAGCAGCTGTTCTCAGTTCAATGTTCGACCCAGTTTGTCTCTAAGTTTATGGGGCTCTACTGCCGTCTGCGAGATGTGGAGGCCATTTCGAAACGCTATCAGCCCTCTGGTGATGCATATTATACCTGGTTGTTGTGGTCCGCCAGGACACTTCAGTAGGGTGACACCAATGTTGAGACTTGATACTCACATCTAGTTAGCCAGCTTGATTCCCCTTTCACTGCTGGTTGTGGTTATTGCCAGAGGTGATGTCATGTTGTGCGGTCAGACTTGGGAGAGTTCAGCGGATGGATTACGAGTTCTTATCTCGGATCCCGTAAGAGTGTGAGCCGCGGTCGTCAAGCTTTAGCTGTGGTCGTGGTGGTTATCTTATAGAGGCGCCTTTATGAGATTGTGCCGAGGGAGACTCGCCTATGTGGTTGCTGGTTTACTTGAGGTTCCATCTGTGCTGCAGTGATTCGAGGCTCCTGCTAAGCCGTCTGCTTGCTTGCACAGGGCCTTTCCCGGTCAGTGCTACGCCGCTTCTCCCCACTGCTCCTGGTGGCGAGGGTCGTTCTCGTACTCATTGTGGTTAACTGCGGACAAGATGGTCACCCGAGTATGATTGCTTTAAAAAGAAAGTGGCACATGCGGCGCATATCTGCTTCTGTTCGGGGAGAGTCCTGCTGACTTAAACATCCTAAACCATCGCCTTGACCTGAGCAGGCATATGTGAGGCTTAGCGGTTGCTTTCGTTTACAGTTCTCTTCGACGGAGTGATGCAGGTTCTGTGACGGATGCTTCTGGCACTGAGCGAACATCACCTACACAATCAGTACATCCCAATCACGACTCTGGAGCTCCCTTTCATAGGTAGTGATGATTTTTCAACTTGTGATCTTGATATCGATTTTCTTGTTCATGTTCACAGCTGATGGTACTCCCGCGTTGTGTTGCCTAGTCAGGCACGCTTAGCCACTTTTTCTCTTTCGTTCTTTGATTTGTTAGTCCTTAACTTATCATGAACCTGTTTTCTGTGGTCAGCTTACTAAACGCTGGTTGTCGCGTCATTCCTGACGCGTATTGATCTTGTTAGTCAGAATCGCCGAACACCCACCAGGAATTGGGGCTGGCCCTCGCAACTGGACACTGGACAAAAAGCAAATTCATCCAGATGTTTGTTCTAAGTTAACAGTTTTGAAATGGAAACCCAAAATGAACTTTACTAGAACATCTTTATTAGGTATAGACACGAAAGGCATGCATCTAACAGAAGGTACAACACCTTACACTTGCAGGAAACATAGCATCCGCAACCAGCCAGAACAAGTCACTTCAGGATTTCAGTTGAGACATAATGGCGCAATGATTATATGGTGTCTCTTTAAATACCATCCACATCAAGCACCAGCATAACTCAATAAAAAATATGGGTTATATGCTTCCTGACAACACACATACAAATTGGTCATAATCAATTTGAAGAAAGAAAAATAAAGAATTTAGTTGGAGTAAACCCTCTTCTTTGTCTTTTTTTTTTGAGATGCATCCTCTGTTTTCATATTTACATAATGTGTTAAGTTGAGTACGATAAGTAACATACCTCAGAGGAGCTTAACACATTTCAGTGAGTGCGCACAACAGTAGCAAGAGCAAGAATGTATAACCAGTACCACCCAAAGCTATCTTATGTGTTGAGAGACTAAGAAATTAGAAATTGGTATAAACTAGAATAGCATATAATAAAAGCGATTAATCAAGTTACGTGGTAAAAACTTTTCTCAAAAAGACGAAAATAACCAAAATTAGCCATACCACAAACATTGCCAAAAGTAAATGAATTAGCTTATCATATTATCTATGGAAAGTGATGAATCCTCACATCCGTGATCCTTCTGGAGGGAGGACATCTGTGACCATTCTAAAAATGCATACTAAAGAGAAGTGAAAAAAAAGAAGGCAAGGCTGGAGTTTCCAGCACAGTAAATCATGACATACAAGAGGCAAGCTAGATCTTAACAGTTATGTGCATTTGAACGTCAAGCACTAAAAAAATCATAGGAACGCCTGCAAGGCCAAGATCCTTACCGACGAACACCCACAGAGGATTTACCGTGTTAAATCATGGAAGCATGCTGAATTCAAGTTGGTCAGACGTATCATGCACGTGGTAGAAACTGAGGTAGGCATGGGTATGCAGAATCCGAATGTCTCTGAAGCATTTGCCCCGCCTTATCAAATAAAAAATTCGTTCTTCAAAAATTCTCACATGTAGATGACTCCTATCATGCAAATTTCAGTTTATGAAAAAGTTTGTTTTTTATTGGAGTGGAAAAAAAAAACAGCACCCTAAAAAATGCTTTGTAGCTCACTGATTACTGTGTTTTTCATTGCAAAACTACTCCTCCGATATTCAAAATTATAAGGACGTTTTAGGCCTAGTTTAGGCCTACAAAAGTCCTTATATTCGGTACAGAGGGGAGTAAGAAGCAAGAAAACACCACAAAACAAAATACTTAGACACTGGAGGGGTTCATGATTTCACGGTATCTCATGCCAAGATTTTTTATTCTTTGAATTTTTGACAAAAAAAAAAGAACATGTAGCTCGGGTGCTGAAAATCTTGTCTCCAGTTATGCATATGTAGGAAAAAGAAGCATGTTGTACAGCCAAGTCTCTGAATCCACCACCTAAAAAAAAAGGCTCCACTCCACCTGGTCACTGGTGAATTTTGTGTGAGTGAAAGCAGGGGAAAATCGATGCTCGGCGCTCAAAGGATACTAAGGGATTGATTAGTAGATGAGATAAAATTGAATTGGCTTGAAAAAATATCAACAATGTTACTCATATTAGCAAGAAAAATATATGAATGAGAATGGTTTGAAAACTGGAGCAGGTGAAGAGCCAGACCCTCCACCTGATTAAGCTTATAGTTAGATGGAATAAAAACCCACCGGGCAACATGATTTATTAAAGCCAGCCACATGAAAACTCAAATAGGATAAAGTTTGATGGATAGGGGAAACACTGAAATAAACGGAATGAAAAAAACTGTATGTCGATCTTACCATTCCAAATAGCATGAAGGCAGAAAAGAAAAGATGGGTCAGTGACACTTCGTCGCATGGTGGTCTAGCAAAACTTTCACAATATCATCCCGGCCCATTACGGGCGGGAGAGCAGTCCGTCCCACCAAGATGTAGTGCTATTCAACATAAGCTCCACTGGAGGAGGAGGTAGCAGCTCAACTATTCACAGCTTCCTGGATAAAAATTAATACAGGATATATTTTAGTCAAATGTAGATTTTTGTTGAGTCCTTGTATCACGCCATCCTATTCGTAACAAGCCTGCTAAGAAACTTTCATAAAGAACAAAGTCTAATTAGAGGAAATCGGAAATACAGAGGCACATATGGCTGTTGAATTGATTGCGTGAGTATGCATGATGTCGACAAAAGGGCATTTCAAAAAAATTGGACTTGGCAAACTAAATAACAATTCATGAAAAAAAACAGATGGCCCTGCTAGTATATTTTCTCCATGATATGATTGCTCTATGGGGGGAATTTTTGTTTTTTAGGGGGAGAAAAAAGGAAGAACTTTCGGCATACCACCAGCACCATACCACTTTCCTCGGATATTTGCCACTATAAAGAATATTCGGTCAGAAATTTTTACTCCAGTATCAAGGATAGATAGGTCATCACGCAGTAGTACACAGGGAGATGAAGAACAATTTATGAATATGAGTGTGTGTGCAATAGTACTTTGGTAGAGATCGATACTACTAGCCCTGCAGCAGCAGGTGGAGAGGAAGAGTACTCCCACACTGTCGTTGAGCTTCATTGTTAGCAGCACCTTGGTTGATCAAGAAAGTGCGCACCAAATCCCACATTCTGACGGCCAATCGACAACAGTCAAAGCGTTCGCCTGTCAGGGACAACAGAGCAGAGAAGTTAGCACAAATTCAGCCCATCAAACGAACAACTGCCTGGATGGAATGAACGAGAGCCACTCTCTAATCAACGAAAATAGATGGGATGCTTCAGTGACGTGAAGGAGAGTCACTGTACGTTATTACGGAAAGGAAAGGAAAGGAGAGAAAGGAGAGGCTTTGAAGGAAGGCGACGCACCCATCGGCCCTACGTCATCGACATCCAGCCGGATGTCCTCGACCGGGTAGCGGCACACGGGCAGGGCTCCCGCCTAAGGCCCCAGCGGGTGCAACAAGCCCATGCCGAGCCGTCCCTGACAGCCGCGCCCATCTTCTCAGCGAGGCGAACTGCCTTGCCGCCCCCCCTTCCCACCACCCTCGCCAGCCTCTGAAATGCAAAACGAACGGCGACCACGGCAAAATATCAACGGAAACAGACGGGAACCGGAAATGAAGAAAGAATCGCGGACGCGGACAGAGGGAGGTTTAGGTATTACTCCTTGACGAGGTGGAGCTCGCCTCGAAGGCGCCTTGAGGGAAGACCTGGTCGAGGAAGGGTTGGATGGTGCGCTGGGGTCCCATGAAGGGAGGCCGCCGCCGCCGCGCGGTTCAGAGAGGGCAGCGGGAGGGAAGAGAGGCGGCTGCGGTGCCATGGCAACGGGGTTGGCAGTACGTAGGTTTTAACCAGGGGTTGGGCGAGGAGGAGGCGAGGAGCAGACGGGAAGGAGGAATGCTGCGGAGAGACCCGGGTGAGGACGGCGCGTACGAGGACAGGTAGAGAATGGGGCGTGTTTGGTTAGAGAAAATTACATCTAGCGAAAGACCTCGTTTGTTTCGAGGAGGGTAAACTGCGTAAACATAAAGATGATTTTAAGAATTAATATACAGTTTAAACAAATATTAAATGTTGAATGAAATATGATTCTAAATTTACGACTTCACATATGTTTATTACGATAAAAGATTATGAATTCTCTGTTGATTCTGAGTTTTAATTATTCTAGTGAATTTCCTCTTTTCATGGGTATTTTGAAAAACTGAAACGTTGTGACACATCTTACTAAATTAAAAGATATAGCCAACCTTATTTGCTCATGATGAAATTTTGCTATTACTATATTCTCAAGTTATTTCCTTTCCGTTTTAAAGGGGATGCTAAGATATGAATAATACTTTATCCTGGTTGTGTTGTGTATTCCCCAGAATATGATTTATTACTTCTATGGAAAATATTTTCTGCTCATAAGAAACAAGTTGCCTACAGGAAATATTTTAACTTTGTGCAGAAATTGAAGAAAAGAGGTCTCAACAAAGCTTGGGGGAGGGTCTTCAATTACTCAATGCTTGGTCTGATCTCTCTTAAGAAAAAATAAAATACCTAATATCTTCTATAATTGACTAACCGATGCTTCTAGCGACTACATAGATAGTTGTGATGGGGGTTTCAGGGAACAAACTATTGAGCAGCTGAAGAACTATTGAATAAGATATTGAAGAATGATAATGATTAGGACTTATCCTGAACACCGCCTAAAAACCCAATCGAAGAAAGGGTGGTTGTATCTATTTCTCAGTCCTGAGATACGCAAGAAGCAAAGAAATGCATGAGGGAAAAAGGTAATTTATAATCTGAAGGATGTTAAGAATGTACCATCTATGTGAAGAATACATGGTTCTTCACACACCAAACGCAGGTGGTAGAGGTAAATTCACCTTACTAACGTTTGATGAAGGTGATATCCCTGACAATAAATCTCCTTAGTCCAATTGCTTGTATGAATTTAAAAAACTATAGTATTAAGCAAATCATTTTAATGCAATGTTTGTTATGAAACAATTGAGACAAAATGCTTACTGCTTGATCGCTTGAGTGAATTGGGTTGATTGTAAGATGTTAGTAAACATGATCTATGAGTCCAAACTTAGATTAGAACAAGGTTGTTAAATCTCAAAGTGAATTATTCAATGATCCTGTGTTAGGGGAGTAATGACTGAAGGAGGTACATGACTCAGGAGCCACTTATCTGAGGGGCACTCCTAAAATAACAGTTGAACAAGACTCCCAAAGAAGAATGGTGATGACCTAGGCCTTCTAAAAAGAAAAGAAAAATGATAGGAATTTGCATCCTTCTAGTGAGCCTGAGTGAGAAGAAAAAACCTTCTGAAGATAATAAATGATTGTCTCTATTTCGATACTGAAACACATTTGGTAATGGACATTCACCTATGTGAATGATAATGAAAAGTGTACATGTTCATGTAGATCTCAACCAGACAATGATAAAGAATCCTGACTGGATGTTGAAATAGAACCTGCTGTTGAGTTGATAACACCAGCTAAAAAAAGTTATGATAATAAAAGAGATTTTGTGTTAGAAAACCATGGTAAAGAAGAGAACCATGGGTTCAGAAACCAATGCCCATTTTCACCCGAAACATCTAGAGCATGGATGAGGGAAGAATTTGAACGCTTGCTTGAAATGTGCTTCGGCCGGTCGTTTCGCGACTCGTTTGACTGATATTTTGAAGATGACCTTATGCTAAATATATGAAAGATATTGTCACTAATAAAGGAAAATACCTAAAGCTAAAATTTCACCATGCTGCCTAACTTATTCTTTAAGGATGGAGAGTACCTAATGAAACTAGGAGATCCAGAATACCAACTATACCATGCTCCATTAAAGAAGTTTGTCAAAATGCCTTATGTGATTTGGGATAGCCGGTGTTTAGTGTTATGCCTTTTTTTGATACAAAGACTGATTTGAAATAAACCTCACATCACTGAAATACTATCTTTGCAACGGCTGACAAATTCAACTGCCAGACATAGCGCATTTGTGAGGATGTGCCCGTTTAGTTTGCAAATGTATCTATCTAACATACTTTGTTATACTTGATTTGCCCGAGGACGACAACATGTCCAATATCCTTGGTGCCCTTTATGAATACTCGAGGGCTGTTACTGGATTGTGACAAAAGCAAAGTGTCACATTTTCATACAAAAAATGGTAATGAGCATACGGTACACTTTCCGAAGAAGAAGAAGAAGAAACAATTTCAAGTGAATGGTAGTAATGTTATATGAAAAGACCCGACAATTATATTGGACGCTTTAAACTTAATATTACACTTCAAAAAGAAATATGAAATACTTATTGTCGGGGATAGGCATATCCCTTTGAGGTAACTTAGTGTATACGAGATTCTTTGGTGTCTGTTAATCGAAAGTATCGTAGTTGTTAATAAAGACTTGATTTCAAACCTTTATGTGGGATTATTTTTGAGGAGAATGTGGTCGATGAATTTCGAGCACAACCTTCTGTTCTTACTGTGTTTTCTATTATTTTTATTAAATGCAATTATAAAAGGCCATGTTATCCTGTTTTCTGAATTATCCATGCAATAAAAATAGCCAAAAATATAAACAAGCCTTAGAATGTCATGAAATTTAACACGATTTTTTTTTTTCGCACATATTTGAGGAATTTCTCACACAGAATAAATAACAACAAGGGGGTTTTGGGGTGGCCCAAATGGGCCCAAGTAGGCAGCCAATGGAGCGCCTGGCGGGTAGTGGGACCACAAAACCCCCTCACTTACTTTCTAGCTCACATCTATCACTTAACCTCCAGAAAAAAACCTTGTTTAGCTCTCTCGCTCGTGTTATTGCTCCCAAACCTGAGATTTTCGATATATTGCTCGGAGCATCTGTCTGAAACTGTTTGGAGGATGCTATTCTTGGGCATGTGACTCCTCCATACTTCCAATTAGTTTTTGCTTTAGGAGGTTTATATTTTGAGTAATGAGCTACTCTTAGGGCTACTGAAAATGAGTTGCATGTTGAATTCTTGAGTTCTCAAAGCTAGTTAGTTTGAATGCTGATATAGACTCTAGAAACCCATATGAGTAGTTGCTACAGTTGTTGTGAAGTTTATGATTGTATAATTTGTGGCCCAAAAAATTTCAGAAATTTGTTCATAGGGAAAAATGTATATCTTCTGGAGGAATTTTCCTCCAAAAGGATGCAAGGAGTTCTTGGGGAATCCTCGGCCCAATGACCTCAAACACTTCGCGTAGGGGGCTGAAGTCGGGCTGTGCGAATTGGCCGAAATTCGCTTCATGATGAAGCCAGATATTATCAAGATTCCACAATTCTGTGGCAAATGCTGGACTTACCGAATTCCTGCAGGATTAGGTTGACCAAACACCACCTCCTTAGCAAACTCCTTTGTGCAAAAACTTTAATTTCTTGAATAACTCGAACCTCCTGAGGTGCGCGCTTTGATTAATGCTAAACATCACCAGAACCACTTACTTAATTTGTGAGATATGCTTGATTCCTTCTGAGGGGAATAAGGAGATCCCATCCCAGCAGCGGAGTTTGCAGGGATTCCTCCAACACTTAACAATGGGTGAGGAAGGAATAGGGGCGGTCAAAAGCCACAACCACGAGTTTGCCAATTTCCTTCTGTGCATCCTTGCCTTATTCATATCTGAAATGTTGACTGCTAGAGAGAAAGGCAGTTATACTCAGTGCCACTGACCTGCCATCTACGTCGTGCACTTCATTAATGACAATACACTATAACCTAGGTTCTATCATGGAAAGCAGTTTGAACAATAATAGAATAAGGGGTTAAAAATTCATGGCCGGGTGGTATATGCTACTGACTAGCGAGACCCCTGTTTAATGTTCAGAACGCCAACATGGATTACTTACTGACCAGAGATGAGGTTTATTTAGATCACCAGGCGAATTGACGTCACAACCTTTGGATACTCCTGTTGCCTCTCCACCACATTCGGTATAAACTTGGGGAGGGTTTTAAGCGATGAAAAACTCGCCGATATTATTCCGTTACCTGCCATGGCTTTGTTGACTCTTTGCCAGGAACGGGGTGGGATACAGTTCCTACAAAGGACATTGGCGCCTATCGAAAACGCACAAGCAGCGGCAGAGAGGAGCCCGAGGAGTGGGACGCTAAAAGGTTTCGCCGCCCTCAGCACTTTCTATGGGATCCGATGGCT
The DNA here is from genome assembly GCA_011799875.1 of Thinopyrum elongatum. Classification (NCBI taxonomy): domain Eukaryota; kingdom Viridiplantae; phylum Streptophyta; class Magnoliopsida; order Poales; family Poaceae; genus Thinopyrum; species Thinopyrum elongatum. The sequence goes on along the minus strand of CM022300.1, from coordinate 154,878,404 downwards.
ATCGACGGTGGGGATACCAAGCTAGGCGGAACGCCAAGCTTGGAGGGAGTACGATTTTGCACGGAATTACATTCAGTTCAAACACGTTCTTTTCAGTTGACGGTTGTATCATCTTTCATTGTTTATCCAGTTATCATTTTTTTCTGATTTTCTGGATGTTGAAAAAACTGTGAGAAAGTCCAACCAAAAAATTTCTCGCTTCTTTTCGGTTTTGTCTTTCTAGTTTAAATTAGTTGTAGTATTAAAAGAAAAACCCAAAAAAGGATTTTCTCATTTCTTCTTTTAGTTGCTTGGGAGCTTTTCCAGTGGTAAATGTTTTCTAGTTTTGTTTCCTTTATTAAAATGATTCATTCAAGGAAAAACTAAAAACCTAAAAATATTCAGGTGTTTCTCAAAAGTCTTTTGCTTTTGTTGAGTCTACTAAGGAGAAACCCACGATGAAATGAAAATGTTGAGTGGCTCTCATATGCATTATTGTTATCCAACAAAAGAGACCATATTATTAGGTCCTGTCCTTGATTAATGTTGGCAGATTCCAGCTTTAGTACATGGCACCTCTCGCTCATTATTATTTTATATATTCGGTCATGAAAGTGACAAGGCAATAATGACAATTAGATGAAGTGACTGAGGCAAGGAAAAGGCGGGTATGAACTCTCAACTTGTTTTGTTTTGGAAATATGGGTTAACCTCAGTATTCATGATTCAACATCTTGCTATCTTGAGCTGCGTTTTGGTTTCACTAAGAGGGAAAGTGATTGCACCCAAAGTAGAGATAAGTATTTTTCTCAGTAATAACCAAAGGTATCAATCCAGTAGGAGGAAAAAAACAAAAAAAAGTCTCCAATAATTGCACCTGCACAAACAAATAAAACTTGCACCCAAGCGGATAAAGGGGTTGTCAATATCTCATGGTTACTTGCAGGATGAGATCTGATAGGGTAGAGTAAAAGAAAATAAAAGCCACAAAATAAGATAGAAGTTAAATTTTAAATTGCAAGCCAGGATTTTGGGTTTTTATTTTGCAGATCCAAAAAATAATATGATAAAAGATAGACCCGGGGGGGGGCCATAGTTTTCACTAGAGGCTTCTCTCTGAAAGAAAGAATACGGTGGGTAAACAACTTATTGTTGAGCAATGATAGAAAAGTGCATAGTTATGACGATATCCAAGTTAATGGTAGTATATAGGGCACACTCCGGAGACAAAGTTAGAAACGAACTCCTGCCTTCATCACTACTACACTCCACACATCGGACCAACGATCCAACCTGAATCTAGTGTATTAAGTTAAACAAGAACGAAGGAGGTAATGGCCGTAAGCAAGAGGAAATGGATGTGAAGAGGGATAGACCAAAGCAAGGGTAAAAAAACAGAGGGGAGCCCGGAAGGGCAAGAAGACAAAGGTTGAGGTGTGCCATCTCCCTTTCCTTTTTTTATGTCACTGCGGATTGAGAACAGCAAGATTGAAACCAATTACCAAGCACCTCTACCGTTGCAAGAAAAATCATATAATTGGCCAAACCCAAATCCATAGACGCGAGGAGAAAAGACAAAGCTATATAAAATCATCCATAAAAAGAGTTTAAGAGAAGACTCAAAGAAATATTCATAGATAATCTGATCATTAACCCACACAATTGAGCGGATCTCAACAAAACCACCACCGCAAAAAGAAGGATTACATTGAATAGATATCCAAGAACATCGAGGAGGGAGAGGAGAGAACATTATTTGGAAGATCAAAAGAGAGAAAAGAAGCCCATCTATGCTACTAGATTGATAATTAATGCGCCATGGAACAATAAAAAATTATAGATACATGGGAGCGTATCAAGCATCCCAAAAATTAATTCCTAACTCGTCTCGAGTAGGTAAATGATTATTAAAAAAGAAAATTTTGATGTGGAAACTGATACCAACATATTTATCATGTAATATTTCTTTATGTTGTATGAATATCAGATCCGAAGATAGATTCAAAAACAAAAAGTTTCAATTGCATAAAAAACATAATACTTCAAGCAATAGAGTACAAGCAATCATGGATATTCAAAATATCATGGCTAAAGAAAGTTTTATACTACAAAATATATAGTATGTCATGCTCCATATTCTTAACACAAAGTATTTATCATGCACAACCCCGATGGACAAGCCAAGCAATTGATTCATACTTTAATTTAATGCGCTTCGCTTTCAATTCTCAGCAATATATGAGTGTGGAGCCATGATAAACACTATAGGTGGGAAGAGAAGATGATGTTGGAGGTTTGTGGTAGAAGACAAAAAAAGTCTCACATTGACGAGCCTTAATCAACGGGCTATATGGAGATGCCCATCAATATTATGATTATGAGCGTCATTTGTGTTGTCAATGCAAATAGTAGGATTGCCATGAAAAGCTGCACTAGAGCTATAAAGGTATGAAAGCTCAAAGAAAAACATAAGTGGGTGTGGAGCCAACTGCTTGCTCATGAAGACCTTTAGGGCATTTGAGGAAGCCCGTTAATTGGAATATTTACAAGCCGCCAGTATATAAGAAAAAATCTCCACCATATATGAGAAAGTGACAAAATAGGGGAGAATCTTATCATTGAAGAACATGGTGATATTTTGAACACACGTGGAAAGAGATGTAACCATTGTCACTTTTCTCTTTTTCTCTTATTTTTTTTTATTGTTTTTGTGTGGGCACTTGGCCTCTTTTTCTAGGCTCTGTTTTTTTATTAAGCCGGAGTCTCATCCTGAATGGGGGAAGCATAGTTCTCCATCATTATTTTCCTCAGGGGACAATGCTCTAATAATGAAGACGATTATCAACACTTTCTTTTTACCCACAACTCAACATATTGAATCTATATGAATGCTCCGGTGATGTCTTGTAGGGGACGGGGAGTTGCATGATCTAGTGTAAACATGAACTATGTCAACGATTATATCATGCAAAGCAAGTGATAATGATGATAGGTTGTCATAAAATAAAATGGAACGGGAATGGATGGAAGTTGCATGGCAATTTAACTCAGAGGCTATGACGAAAATGCCGTCATAATAGGTAGGTATGGTGGTGTTTTGAGGACGAGATATAAGGAGGCTTATGTGTGATAGAGCAAATTCATCTATCACGGGGTGGTTTGGATTTTGCAACCGCGAAGTTTGCCCACAACTCAGGTGAGAAGGGGCCAATGCACTCGGTTTAACGCAGAGGCTACCAATTGCGGAAAGGAGAAGAGTGCATATATACATGGAATCACATAGCATAAAGAAACTCACATACTTAAGATGCCAAAAGTTTATTAGCCTTGAAGCCAAAGGACTACTACAGCTGATCTAGGGGAAGATTGGTCGTGAAGAAAAAGACCAAATCTCGATCGAAGAAAAGAAATGGCCCGCACTGACTACGCGACAGCTCAATAGAGGAAGACAAACCATAATAAAATCATGCTCCCCAAATTTTAAGATAGAATAATGAAGTAGGATGGGAGGGAAACACATACTGGAAATGTAATCGGCAGGCTGTCGAGAAAGCACAAACCTTGGAAACACAAAAGAGTTCTTACAAACCACTAAAGTATCACTAGCATGACTCTAAATATCACCATATGTATATCTCAAAACCAAATGCAAGGAATCAAAACTTCGTAAGATAGTCCAAATGGTGAATCTTCATGATTAAAGTAAGTATTAATCTCTTGAATACCCTCATATCTAGGACTGAATTCGTATAAACAAGAAGAATCGGTAATTTGCCATGACGATTAGATGGACTGAGATCTTAAAAGAATATAAGTGAGCATGTGAGAGATAGCAATTTGTAAAATACTAGTAAATGGTAAGTGCAATGACGTTGATGATATTATGATAAGATATTAATTACACGTAAACAAGGATTAGGCAAGGATATACTTTCCGAGTATTAATTACCAGTGATTAGAATAAACTGCACATAAAGTGTTGAGCGCTCACCACATTGGAGGGCAAACCGGGTAGTTGAGATTAAGACCCTGAGTTGATGGCCGGGATTTGTCGCGCATCTGCACCTCTTGGCATCATTTTATATTGTATAGATAAACCCACCGCGTGCTCTAAAAAATATAAGATGAAAGCAACCTAGGAGAAACTACCGAGATCAAAATATATAAGTGAAGATCAAAGAGTTAGAGTATTTCTAATAAATTCCAGAATAATGGTGACCCTCTCCGAAATGCGCAGGTACAGTAAGGATGATTGTGGCCAACGAAAAAGTAAATTAAAGCCAAAGACCATATCTAAACCCTGCAAGCTCCGAGCAAAAACCGTATATCAGGTAGTGAATAAAAATATAGCCTCAAGTAATTTTACGATGGATCGTAGACAAAAGCTGGGCGAGGGGCCATTAGACCAGTGGGTGATAACAGAGAGACGCGAGCAAGCTGCAAAGCGTGACTCACCCACGCACAGAATGGTTATAGGGCGAACTTGAGTCGTCCCTCACAACCAGGGTGGTGGTATTCAGGTATGGTGGGACGTGCCAGAAAAATACCACAAGATGTGAAATGGATCTAGGACCCGACGCGTATTTACTAGTCTCACCGTGTACAGCGCTCCCCATCGGGTATGCTTGACGACTCGCAACCATTTGGAAACTTCAGCAGAAAGGATCACCAGAAAAACATTATCAACAGCAACCTTCATGACAAGTATGACCGCTGACGTGACCGATACTGAGAGCAAACTACAACCTGTTTATATACCGGGTAGCCGAGGATGTGCAACGACCACGTTGAGACCCGGACGCGGGAGTCAAATCGTGCTAACTAATTCCCCGCAACAATGGGCGCTATCCGCTCAAAGCATAGGGGGCAGTCACTGGTGAAGAAGGATCTCACAACCCCTGTCGAAGTACCCAAGATAAGACGGAGATAATCACGAGGACTTCACAAGGACACCCATGAGACCTGCCGGGATAGGAACACATCAGGACGAGTCCTCCATCAGCCCAATATAATATGTGTGTTGACATCCCAGTGTTAAGTTCCTCGCAGACTCTTACCGATGGCGTAGCTACGCATGCTGATGCGTACGCCCGCCAGCCTATTTTTCCAAAAAATTGCCGCTTAGAGATTTGGTGCACACCCACGGGTACGTATAATGGGCGTAGACCGGTTTATCTCTAAAGTGGCTCCGCTACCCTCGGTGTGACGGTCTTGCGCGCGCCTGACACAACTGGGGCGTACCGCAGTGCGGCCGAAGTAGAGAAACCAAACCGCATACGTACAGGCCGACTGTGGACCCGCTGCGGAGTTGGTGGAGTATAAATGGACTCAATACGTAGACTAAGGAGTGTAGCCAAAGCAGTTGTTTGATGGGGTATAAGAGAGGGGGGGGCAAGGTATAGTGGGCCGACCGGCCACGCAAATCTCTCGAGAATTTGTAAAATGGGCATAACTTTGCATACGAACTCCGATGAAAAAGTTTTTTATATGAAAAATCATCTACTCGAAAAGTTATATCCGAATTCAACTGGGGGGGGGGGGGGGGGGGGTGGGGGGGGGGGGGTCCTGCAAAAAAGTCAAAAATTCATGTTTGTAAATTTTGCTAACAACTAGACCACATATCACATGGGAATCTTATTTTTTTGACATTTCTATCATTTTCTTTTATTTATTTTTTTTGAAATTGAAAAGGCGGTCCACGAGGGGGGTGCATTTGGTGAATTTTTTGGCCACCTCAGAAAGTTAGTAATGGCGCACCACCTAAGAATGCGCCATTAGTACCAGGGTTACTAATGGCGCACCAGGTGTGTGGTGCGCCATTATTAGTTTTGAAAAAAATATAAAAAAAAAACATGTTAGTAGTGGCGCACCAGTGGATAGTGCGCCATTACTAGTTTATTTTTTTTATTTTTTTTATTTATTTTGAATTTTGAAGGCGGGAAGATAGTAATGGCGCACTATCCACTGGTGCGCCACTGCTAACATTTTTTTTATCTTTTTTTTCAAAACTAGTAATGGCGCACCACACACCATGTGCGCCATTAGTAATGTGGCCAATAATGGCGTACCTGTATTTGGTGCGTCACTGTTATATAGCAGTGGCGCACCACATACATGGTGCGCCATTAATGTCCATATTAGCTATAGCCGTTTTCCTAGTAGTGTGAGAGGTGCCCGCGAGATAACTACGAGGCGTGGCCGGGCATTCTTAGCCCTTGCCGCAAGTCCTCGAGACGGGGCGACGGGGTCACATCGATCGTGAGTCTCTGCTCGTTACCGCGCGCTCCTAATCCACTAACGGTTTGGATATTTGATCCGAGGGGCCTCTGGCCTGATAGCACTAACCATCACCACCAGCCTTGGGGCGATATCACGCACTGCAAATCCATGTATCCATCTATCTGTCCAGAAGAGCACTTTATCCCCTTTGCCCACTTTGATCCGAATGGTACTGTTGAACACTACTCGCGCCTCTTTGTCCACCATTAGCGCCAGCCCTTGCCATGGTCTCCTCGGGTCAGTTCTCCTCAACCATTCCCATCGGACTCTAAGTGCCAAAGCCTGAACCTGAAGATTTTTTGCAGTAGTGCACTCACCCATCTCAAATAGGCATCTCCAAAGCCTTTGGCTCTCATGATCTCGAATAAGAATGGCCATGATAAGGAGTCGAACGCGCGGGAGATGTCTAGTTTTAGGAAGACACCATGATCCTTCCTTGCCTGAATTTTTCGTGCGACCTGTCGCACAAGGAGGTGGTCATCGTGTATGCTTTGCCCATGAATGAAAGCCAGGCCTTGGCAAACAACTTTGAGAAACTATGTGACAAGCTAATCGGACGATAGTCACCAACCTCCTGTGCATCCGCCTTTTTAGGAATGAGAACAATCAGGGCGCGATTCAGCCTTCCAAATCCTCTGCTGTCACCCAGGTACAACTTCATAATTGCGGCCACGATATCCGCCTTAATCATTGGCCAAGCCTTTTGATAAAACGCTCCTATGAACCCATCGGGCCCCGGCGCGCGATCTGGGTGTAGCTCCTTAATTGTCGACCAGACTTCCTCCTCCATGAAGATCTCGTCGAGATCATGCAGGTCCAGCGCTTCCACGCCTAAGTAGGCGAGGTCAATGGTATGGTTTCTCGAGGAAGTTGTACCAATTGTCTCCTGGAACAATTGAGTAAAGATCTCTTCCTTCCTACTTTACTATACTGTTACACTACCCACAGTGGGAATAACATAGGTGATAACATCACACATCTCTAGGCAAAGCAGATGATGTGGCGAGTAATTAATGAGGAAAGAGGAGCATGTGGTAACATAGCTAGTTACTGTAACATCACACATACCAAGACAAGATGAGTCTACAACTACCCATTGTGACTAGTCTTACACTACACATACCGGTTTCTAGAGAATATGCATTGACGCAAATCATGTAAAGCTCAACAGTTCGTCGTCAGCAAAGTCTCCTAACAATCATGACCATACAAGCTCCAAGGTTCGGGTTTACTTGCCCTATGCCCCACCCACATTGATCAAAGTCTATGGGCAATGATCTTTAGCTTGTCAAGAGATCTGAAGCAAGACACAGGCATTCAACGTCAATCTGGCAATACTGCCAGTTAAGAGGCTATTACTAGGAGTGTCCATGGTAGAAATGTTTCCCTATCCACGGAACCATAGGAAAAAAAATGCTGCATACTGAACAGCATTTGCTCCCGAAATTGCAATCAGCAGAACGGTCTCGAACATCCAGTGAGGAAGGTATTTCATAGTTCTCATGATATAGCTGATGATGATCAGCGAAAGGCCATCCAAACTACCCAATCTACTTGTCTGATTCAAACCCTTCAGCTACGCCCTATGAGACAGAAAAACAGGGCACCTCCGTCTCTCCGGTGAGCAGTGTAAGTCTGGTAACTACAATTTCTCGCATCTACTTGATGATGCTCATCCAGCTAGTCTTGCCCAGGGCTACTGCGATATATCTTCAAGGATTCCAAAGCCTGCCTGCACATTTTAATTTGAATGATAAGCAAATATGCCTATAGGCTCTCTAAGTGAAACATCGTTGCGACAAGGAAACAAAGATCATTGCGAGGTTATCGCTGTACACTAGACACGAATGTAGCCAAAAGGAACAAAGAGGATACCGTAATCCATCCTCCATCTCTACGTTCCCAGGCTCCAATTTAAGACCATCAAGAAATGCACCACATGCCTTTTCATAGTCCTGAAGACAATGAGTTTGAATTATACATACATAAAAAGGGATTACGGCATAAAATGCATAACTTGTAATTCAAAAAAGTTTTTCTACAGAAAATATAGAACTGAACTCAACATGTTATCACACCTTCAGTAACATTAGAGCAGTTCCTTCACGATATGAGGCCTTTGGCCAGCCAGGTCGCATCATACTGCAAGCTTAAGCATCATTCAAGGCGTTCTTTGCATCACCGAGGCGAAGCCAGCATAGGCTCCTATTTGAAAGCAAGGTTGCATTACCAGGGTCAAGTGCCATTGCCTACGAACAGACAGAAGAAGCATTAAACACAATTCTGTGCATTGTTCTTAGATTTGCCCCGCAGGAATTTGTTATGCTGGGTGAATCCCTAAAACTAATTGAATAAAATGTATGCAGTAGACACAAGTCATCAATGACTATTAACTTGCATAAGCATGCTTGTGAATCCCTATTACTCACTGAATAAAATGTGTGCAGTAGACACAAGTCATCAATGACTATTAACTTGCATAAGCATGTCAGAGGAAAACAGCTCAGCGAAGTCATAATCTACTCCTGGATGTAACAATTTGAATCCATATATATATAGCTCAAGCACATAAAAACCAATCAATAAAGAGGTGCCGAATAAGAAAAATATCAGCAGAAATTTGAAAAGAAAAACAGAGTACATAAGTATAATGTGCGTGTTCATTGGTGAGCCTCTCAAATAGCAACCTCATGATTATTGTGGTCGTATGCATCACAATGATGCAGAGGCCAGGGGCTATCCTCCTTCCGGAAAAAAATATAGCAAACCTCATGATTACTGTTGGGACCACAATTAACCTATTTACCACTCCACTTCCCAATCTCTAGAGGTGGCATCTCCTACCTCTAAGGGCCAGTTCTTTTGAGGCTTATGGCCCCAAAAGAACCGGCCCTAAATATACCATGACTTAAGCATGCAATGATAGGTCAGCACATGAGACATTCAACCTTAGCTGGGCGGTGTTCCTACCTTCACCTGTACGCTTGTAGCCAGCGATTCTGTTCGGCACTCTGATTAATAGAATGAATGTGCTTCATCCCAAGAAAAAAAAACTGGACAAGTGATACCTAAATTCACATGCAGTTGCATGCTGTGAGCAAAATAATCTTATGAACTGGATCCACCCTTGGAAATGCAAAATTATCTAGAGCACATGTACAGACTAAACAAGTTGTTCGCGTACTTCATAACAAAGTACAAGAAAAGATTCATTACAACGTAGTCCCACAAATGATGTGAACCTAAGTATGCATCAGGGTAACTAGCAACAGAAGATGACCAAACAGACTGGCTTGAAAGAACAAGGTTTGTTGAGGAATAGACTAATTCATAAGGGGTTTTGAACCTAAGTACGAATAGATATAGACTAGGATGAGAACTTCAAACGAGAAATAGACTAATTTATCGTCTTGTTTTGAACTGTTAGAGTTGTATATATTTGCCATGTAATATCCTCGTTGTATAAAGGGTTTCCTGCATATTTACCACACCTGTACATGTATATATATTGGCCCATGGCCTCCTGGAAATACAAGTTGCTATTTCCCTAACATGGTATTAGAGCCTAGGTTTCTGCCTACCCTGCACGCGCAACTCATGCATTTCCCGCTCGAGCTTTTCCTCTAGCTGCTGCTGCTGCCGATCAGAGACTTCCCAATTCATACCCCGTCCAGATTGCCCAGATCGAGCCAATTGAAGCAACCCCGTCCGTATTGCCCAGGTCAATGCCGGCCGCTGCTCCCTGCCTCTGCCCGGTCCCCTCTTAGGAACAGGCGAAAAGGCTGCTGCCTTCTGGTAGCGCCCTTCCCAGGTCAACGGCGCCCCCATCTCGATTAGGCTTGATCTGGTGCGCTGGCGCCACCACTCATGGTCCGCTGCCGCTGCCGATCCTTGTTTCGTTCGACTTTGGCTGTTCGGCTGTTTTGCCTTGAAAAAAGCAAAATAAAAAATAAGGTACAACGTCTTCGTCGTTGGGCTAACGTCGCCATTCCTCGTTGCCCGGTGATTTTTTATGGTACTATCTACACTACTTTGTTGCCTTTACGCATTCATATGCGAGGCCTTCGACTCTGGAGCGTTCTCTCTGGAGAGATTCTCTATCCACTGCGCCCTGTTCCTCTTGTGGCTCCTACTCCGCCGATGCCACCAGTTCTTGCCTCCGATGATTCCCAGGCTGATAAGGATGCTGTGAAGGCTGCTGCTGACGTTGCGGTCACTGCTTATGAGCAGCAGGCCTCAGACTACCAGGTGGCTCTTGAGATGTATCATGAAGAACTGTCTGCCTACACTCAGTGGTTTGATGATGATGCTCATGCTGCAGCTGTTCTCAGTTCCAATGTTCTACCTCAGTTTGTCTCTAAGTTTATGGGCCTCACTGCCGTCTTCGAGATGTGGAGCCATCTTCGACAACGCTATCAGCCCTCTGGTGATGCCCTATACCTGGTTGTGGTCCGCCAGGACACTTCAGTAGGGTGACACCAATGTTGATGACTTGTACTCACATCTAGTGCCAGCTTGATTCTCTTTCACTGCTGGTTGTGGTTATTGCCAGTGATGTCATGTTGTGCGGTCAGACTTGGGAGTTTCAGCGGATGTACGAGTTCTTATCTCGGCTCCGTAAGGAGTTTGAGCCGCGGTCGCTCAGCTATTAGCTTGTGGTCGTGTTTCTCTTATAGAGGCGCTTTCTGAGATTCGTGCCGAGGAGACTCGCCTATGTGGTGCTGGTTTACTTGAGGTTCCATCTGTGCTCGTTGATCGAGCTCCTGCTACGCCGTCTGCTGCACCGGGCTCTTTCCCGGTCCAGTGCTCCGCCGCTCTTCCCCACTGCTCCTGGTGGCGAGGGTCGTTCTCGTACTCATTGTGGTTACTGCGACAAGGATGGTCATCCCGAGTCTGATTGCTTTAAAAAGAAGTGGCACATGCGGCGCATATCTTCTTCTGGGAGTCATGCTTGTACTTCAACATCCTCAACCATCGCCTTGACTGAGCAGGATATTGTGAGGCTTAAGCGGTTGCTTTCCGTTACAGGTTCTTCTTCGACGAGTGCTGCAGGTTCTGTGACTGATGCTTCTGGCACTGAGCGACCATCACCTACACAATCAGGTACATCCCACATCCCGACTCTGGAGCTCCCTTTCATATGTCTTCTGATTTTTCCACCTTGTGCTCTCTTATATCGATTTTCTTGTTCATGTTCTCACAGCTGATGGTACTCCTCTTTTTGTTGCTAGTCAAGGCACTCTTACCACTTTTTCTCTTTCCGTTCTTGATGTTGTTCATGTTCCTTAACTTATCATGAACCTGTTTTCTGCTGGTCAGCTTACTAACTCTGGTTGTCGCGTCATTCCTGACGTTGATTCTTGTTCTGTTCAGAATCGCCGAACACACACCCGGATTGGGGCTGGCCCTCGCCACTGGACACTAGGACAAAAAGCAAATTCATCCAGATGTTTGTCTCAAGTTAACAGTTTGAAATGGAAAACCAAAAATGAACTTTTACTAGAATATCTTATATTAGGTATAGACACGAAAGCATGCATCTAACAGCAAGGTACAACACCTTACACTGTCAGGAACATTAGCATCCGCACCAGCCAGAACTAAGCACTTCAGGATTTCAGTTGAGCCACTAATGGCAGCAATGATTAATGGTGTCTCTTTACAATTACCATCCACATCAGCACCAGCCTAACAATAAAAAATATGGGTTATATGCTTCATACAACACACATACAAATTGCGTCATAATCATTTGAAGAAAAATAAAGAATTTAGTTGAGTAACATCCTCTTCTTTTTTCTTTTTTTTTTGAGAATGCATCCTCTTTTTTCATTATTACATAATGTGTAAGTTGATGTACGAAGTAACATACCTCAAGCAGGAGCTTCACACATTTCAGTGAGTGCACAACAGTAGCAATAGCAAGAACTGTATAACCAGTACCACCCAAAGCTATCTTATGCTGTTGAGAGACTAAGAAATTAGAAATTGTGTATAACTAGAACTAGCATATAATAAATAGCAGATATAATCATGTTACTGTGAGTAAAAACTTTTCTCAAAAAGACGAAATAACAAAATTAGCATACACAAACATTGCAAAAGTAAATGAATTAGCTTCTCATATTATCTATGAAAGTTGATGAATCCTCATCATCCGTGATCCTTCTGGGACATCTGTGACCATTCCTAAAAATGCATACTAAAGAGAAGTAGAAAAAAGAAGGGCAAGGCTGAGTTTCCAGCACAGTAAATCCATGGACATACAAGAGGCAAAGCTAGATCTTAACAGTTATTGTGCATTGAACGTCAAGCACTAATAAAAATATAGGAACGCTGCAAGGCAAGATCTTACCGACGAACACACTAGAGTGATACCGTGTTAAATCATTGGTAAGCATGCTGAATTCAAGTTGTCAGACGTATCATGCAACGATGGTAGAAACTGAGATTATGCATGGATAATGCCGAATGGTGCTCGGAAGCATTTGCCGCCTTCTCAAATAAAAAATTTCGTTCTTCAAAATATTCTCACATGTAGATGACTCCTTATCATGTTCAAATTTCATGTTTTATGAAAAAGTTTATGTTTTTTTATTGGCGTGGAAAAAAAAAACAAGCACCTAAAAAATGCCTTTTTAGCTCCTGATTCCTGTGTTTTCATGCAAACTACTCCCTCCGTATCAAAATATAAGACGTTTTTAGGCTAGTTTAGCCTACAAAAACGTCTTATATTTCGGTACAGAGGTAGTAAGAAAGTCAAGAACAAAATTACTAGCACTTGAGGGTACATGATTCACGCGTATATACATGCAAGATTTTTATTCTTTGAATTTTGGACAAAAAAAAAAGAACATGTAGCTCGGGTGCTGAAAATCTGTCTCCAGTTATGCATATGCTAGGAAAAAGAAGCATGTTGTACAGCCAAGTCTCTAGAATCCACCAACCTAAAAAAAAGGCTTCTGCACTCCACCTGGTCACTGGTGGAATGTGTGCAGTGAAGCAGGGAAAATCGATGGCTCGGCGCTCAAAAGGATACTAAGGGTTGATTAGTAGATGAGAGAAAATGAATTGGCTTGAAAAAATATCAACAATGTTACTCATATTAGCAAGAAAAATATATGAATGAGAATATGGTTTGAAAACTGGAGCAGGTGAAGAGCCAGACTCCACCTGATTATAGCTTATAGTTAGATGGAATAAAAACAACAAGTGCAACATGATAAAGCCAGCCACATGAAAAAAACTCAAATAGGATAAAGTTGATGGATAGGGAAACACTGAAATAAGTATATAAAAAAACTGTATTGTCGATCTTACCATTCCAAATAGCATGAAGGTTCAGAAAAAGAAAAGATGGGAGTGACACTTACGTCTGCATGGTGGTCTAGCAAAACTTTCACAATATCATCCCGCCCATTACGGGCAGAGAATGCAGTGCCGTCCCACCAAGATGTAGTGCATCAACATAAGCTCCACTGGAGAGTAAGAGCTCAACTATTTCACAGCTTCCTGGATAAAAATAATACAGGATATATTTTAGTCAACTGTAGATTTTTGTTGTAAGTCCTTGTATTCACGCCATCCTATCTAACAATGTGCTAAGAAACTTCATAAGAAACAAGTCTAAATTAGAGGACATACTGAAATACAGAGTCAATATGGCTTGTGAATTGATTGAGTGAGTATGCATGATGTGGACAAAAGGGCATTTCAAAAAAATTGGACTTGGCTAAACTAAATTAACAATGTCATGAAAAAAACAGATGGCCTGCTAGTTATATTTTCTCCATGATATGATGTCTATGGGGGGAAAAGGAAGAACTTTCGCATACAGCCAGCACCATACTCACTTTCCTCGGATATTTGCCACTATAAAGAATATTCGGTCAGAAATTTTTACTCCATGTCTCAAGGATATATAGGTCCTCACGCAGTAGTACACAGGGAGATGAAGAACAATTTATGAATGATGAGTGTGTGCAATAGATACTTATGCGTAGAGATCGATACTACCTGCTGCAGCAGCAAGGTGGAGAGGAGTACTCCCACTGTCGTTGAGCTTCATTGTAGCAGCACCTTGATCAAGAAAGTAGCGCACCAAATCCACATTCTGACGGCCAATCGCAACAGTCAAAGGCGTTTCGCCTGTCAGGGACAACAGAGCAGAGAAGCTTAGCACAAATTCAGCCCATCCAAACGAACAACTGCCTGGATGGAATGAACGAGAGCCACTCTCTAATCAACGAAAGCTGGGATGATTCAGTGCGTGAATGAGAGCTACTGTACTTATTACGGAAAGGAAAGGAAAGGAGAGGGCTTGAAGGAAGGCGACGCACCCATCGGCCCTACGTCATCGACATCCAGCCGGATGTCCTCGACCAGGTAGCGGCACACGGGCAGGCTCCCGCCTAAGGCCGCGGTGTGCAACAAGCCCATGCCGTAGCCGTCCCTGACCGCGCCCATCTTCTCAGCGAGGCGACTGCCTTCCGCCCCCCTTCCCACCACCCTCGCCGCCTCTGAAATGCAAAACGAATCGGCGCCAATATCAGCACGGAAACAGACGGGAACCGGAAAATGAAGAAAGTAATCGCGGACGCGGACAGAGGGAGGTAGTACTTACTCTTGACGAGGTGGAGCTCGCCGTCGAAGGCCGCCTTGAGGAAGCCCTGGTCGAAGGAAGGGTTGGAGGTGCGGCTGGGGTCCCATGAAGGGAGGCCGCCGCCGCCGCCGCGGTCGAAGGCAGCGGGAGGGAAGAGAGGCGGCTGCGGTGCCATGGCAACGGGGTTGGCAGTACGTAGGGTTTTAACCAGGGGTTGGGCGAGGAGGAGGGAGGAGCAGACGGGAAGGGAGGGAATGCTGCGGAGACCGGGGAGGACGGCGCGTACGAGGACAGGTAGAAATGGGGCGTGTTTGGTTAGAGAAAATTACATCTAGCGAAAGACCTCGTTTGTTTCGAGGAGGTAACTGCGATAAACATAAAGATGATTTTAAGAAATTACTATACAAGTTAAAAAAATATTTAAATGTTAGAATGAAATATGATTCTAAATTTACTACTTCACATATTTTTATTACTGATAAAGATTATGAATTCTCTGTTGATTCTGAGTTAATTATTCTAGTTGAATTTACTCTTTTTCATGGCTATGAAACTGAAACTGTTGTGACACATCTTACTAAATTAAAAGATATAGCCACCCTATTTGCTCATGATGAAAAATTTTGCTATTACTATATTCTCAAGTTATTTCCTTTCTCGTTAAAGGGTGATGCTAAGATATGATATAATACTTTTACTCCTGGTTGTGTGTGTATTCCCCAGAATATGATTTATTACTTCTCTGGAAAATATTTTTCTGCTCATAAGAAACAAGTTGCCTTACAGGAAATATTTAACTTTGTGCAAATTGAAGAAAAGAGTCTCCCACAAGCTTGGGGGAGGCTTCTTCAATTACTCAATGCTTTGTCTGATCATCCTCTTAAGAAAAATAAAATACTTAATATCTTCTATAATTGACTAACCGATGCTTCTAGCGACTACCTAGATAGTTGTGCTGGTTGTGTTTTCAGGGAACAAACTATTGAGCAAGCTGAAGAACTATTGAATAATATATTGAAGAATGATAATGATTGGACTCTTCCTGAACCACCGCCTAAACCCACTCCGAAGAAGAGGTGTATCTTATTTCTCAGTCCTGAAGATACGCAAGAAGCAAAGAAATGCATGAGGGAAAAAGGTATTAAATCTGAAGATGTTAAGAATTTACCATCTATTGAAGAAATACATGGTCTTCACACACCACCGCAGGTGGTAGAGGTAAATTCACTTATAAAGTTTGATGAAGGTGATATCCCTTACAATAAATCTCCTAGTCAATGCTTGTATGAATTTAAAAACTATATTATTAAGCAATATCATTTTAATGCAAATGTTATGAAACAATTGAGACAAAATGCTTACATGATTGATCGCTTGAGTGACTTGTTGTTTAGAATTGTTAAAGGTGTTAGTAAACATGCATCTATGGTCCAAACTTAGTTAGAACAAGTTGTTAAATCTCAAAGTGAATTATTCAATGATCATGTTGTTAGAGTAATGACTGAAGGAGGTACAATGACTCAGGAGCCACTTTATCCTGAGGGACATCCTAAAATAATTGAACAAGACTCCCAAAGAATTAATGTTGATGCACCTAGTCCTTCTAAAAAGAAAAGAAAAATGATAGGAATTTGCATACTTCTAGTGAGCCTGAGATAGAAAAACCTTCTGAAGATAATAATGATGTCTCTATTTCTGATACTGAAACACAATTTGGTAATGAACATTCACCTAGTGATAATGATAATGAAAATGATAATGTTCATGTAGATTCTCAACCAGACAATGATAAAGAACCTGACATTGATGTTGAAATAGAACCTGCTGTTGATGTTGATAACCCACCAGCTAAAAATAAACGTTATGATAAAAGAGATTTTGTTGTTAGAAAACATGGTAAAGAAAGAGAACCATGGGTTCAGAAACCCATGCCCTTTTCACCTAAACCATCTAAGAACATGGATGAGGAAGAATTTGAACGCTTTGCTGAAATGCTTCGGCCGGTCTTTTCGCGTACTCGTTTGACTGATATTTTGAAGATGACCCCTTATGCTAAATATATGAAAGATATTGTCACTAATAAAAGGAAAATACCTAAAGCTAAAATCTTCACCATGCTTGCTAATTATTCTTTTAAGGATGGAGTACCTAAGAAACTAGGAGATCCAGGAATACCAACTATACCATGCTCCATTAAAAGAAGTTATGTCAAAACTGCCTTATGTGATTTGGGAGCCGGTGTTAGTGTTATGCCTTTTTCTTTATACAAAGACTTGATTTTGAATAAACTCACATCTACTGAAATATCTTTGCAAATGGCTGACAAATCAACTGCCATACATATCGGTATTTGTGAGGATGTGCCCGTTGTAGTTGCAAATGTTACTATCTTAACATACTTTGTTATACTTGATTTGCCCGAGGACGACAACATGTCAATTATCCTTGGTAGACCCTTTCTGAATACTCGAGGGGCTGTTATTGATTGTGACAAAAGCAAGGTCACTTTTCATATCAATGGTAATGAGCATACGGTACACTTTCCGAAGAAACAATTTCAAGTGAATGGTATTAATGTTATTGAAAAGACTCCGACAATTACTATTGGAAGCTTTCAACTTCCTCTTCCTACTTCCAAAAAGAAATATGAAATACTTATTGTCGGGGATATGCATATTCCCTTTGAGGTAACTTAGTGTTATACGAAGATTCTTTGGTTTCATGTTAATCGAAAGTAGTTTGTTAATAAGACTTGATCAACCTTATTGATGGATTATTTTTGAGAGACATGTGGTCGATGAATTTAGTAAGCACAACCTTCTGTTCTTACCTTTTGTTTTCTATTATTTTTAGTTAAATGCAATAAAATGCCATGTTTATCCTGTTTTCTGAATTATCCATGCAATAAAAATAGCCCAAAAATAAAAGTCCTTAGAATGTCATGAAATTTTAACACGATTTTTTCTGAATATTTGAGAATTTCTCACACAGAATACACCACAAGGGGGTGCCCCAGGTGCCCAATAGGCACCAATGGCGCGCCCTGGTGGGTAGTGGGCCCCACAAACACCCCCTCACTTACTCCTTTAGCTCACATCATCACTTACCTCCAGAAAAAAATCCTTGTAGCTCTCTCTCTCGTGTTCTTGCTCCCAAACCTGAGATTTTCGATCTCTTTGCTCGGAGCTCTGTTTCTGAAACTGTTTTGGGGATTGCTACTTGGCATGTGACTCCTCCATTACTCCAATTAGTTTTTGCTTTAGTGGTTTATATTTTGAGTAATTAGCTACTCTTGGTGCTACTGAAAATGAGCTTGCATGTTGAATTCTTTGAGTTCTAAGTAGTTTGAATGCTTGATATAGACTCTAGACACCCATATGAGTAGTTGCTATCAGTTTTGTGAAGTTTTATTGATATAATTTTGTGGCCCAAAAATTTCAGAAATTTGTTCATAGGAAAAATGTATATCTTCTGGAGAATTTCCTCCAAAAGGAATGCCAAGGGAGTTCTTGGGGAATCCTCGGACAATGACCTCAACACTTCGCGTAGGGCTGAAGTCGGGCTGTGCGAATGGCCGCACATTGCCTTCATGAATGAAGCCAGATTCTATCAAGAGTTTCCACAATTTGTTGCAAATGCTGGACTTACCGACTTCCTCGCAGATGAGTGTGACCAACACCACCTCCTTACAAACTCCTTTGTGCAAAACTTTAATTTCTTGAATAAGCTCGAACCTCCTGAGGTGCGCTTTGATTTATATGCTAAACATCACCAGATACCACTTACTGAATTTTGTGAGATATGCTTGATTCCTTCTGATGGGGAATTAAGAGATCCCAGACCAGCGGAGTTTGAGGGATTCCTCCACACTTTAACAATGGGTGAGGAAAGGGGCGTGTCAAAAGCCACAACCACTAGTTTGCAATTTCCTTCTGTGCATTACTTTGCCTTATTCATAACGAAATGTTTGACTGCTAGAGAGAAAGGCAGTATACTCAGTGCCCCTGACCTTGCCATTCTACGTCGTGCACTTCATAATGACAATACCTATAACCTCGGGTCTATCATTGCACGCCGTTTGCACACTAATAGGACTAAGTGTAAAATTCATGGCGGTATATATGCTACTCGCCTAGCGAGACGTTTTAATGTTCAGATACGCCAACATGATTACTTACTGACCAGAGTTTATTTAGATCACCAGGCGATTGACGCTCACCACCTTATTGATACTCCTGTGCCTCCTCACCACATTCGGTATAACTTGGTTTTCAGCGAGGAAACTCGCGATATTATTCCGTTACCTGCATCGGCTTTGTTTGACTCTTATGCCAGGAACGGATACATCGTCCTACCAAAGGACATTGTCGCCTATCGAAACGCACAAGCAGCGGCAGAGGAGGAGCCCCAGGAGTGGGACGCTCAAGTTTCGCCGCCTCAGCACTTTCATATGGGACCGGATGGCTACTACGGATGGTGATTACCAAGCTAGGCGAAAGCCTAAGCTTGGGGGAGTACGTATTTCTCACTGACATTACATTCATGTTCAAACACGTCATTTCAGTTGCCGGTGTTCATCATCTTTCATTGTATTATCCATGTTATATTTATTTTCTCGCTTTCTTCTTGTGTGTTTGAAAAAACTTTGAGAAAGTCCAAAAATATTTCTCGCTTCTTTTCGGTTTTTCTTTCTAGTTTAAATTAGTTGTAGTATTAAAAGAAAACCCAAAAAGATTTCTCATTTCTTCTTTTGCTTGTTGGGAGCTTTCCCGTGTAAATAGTTTTTCTCGTTTTTGTTTTCCTTTATTAAATTGCTTCCTTCAAGAAAAACTAAAAACCCTAAAAATATTTCAGTGTGTTTCTCTAAAATTCTTTTCTTTTGTTGAGTCGTACTAAGGAGAAGACCACGATGAAAATGTTGAGTGGCTCTCATATGCATTATTGTTTATCCAACAAAGAGACCATATTATTATGTCCTGTCCTTTGAATTAATGTTTGCAGATTCCAGCTTAGTCCATGGCACTCTTGCTCTATTATTATTTTCATATTATTCGGTCATGAAAGTGAAAGGCAATAATGACAATATATGATGAAGTGACTGAGGCAAGGAAAGGCGGGTATGAACTCAACTTGTTTTTGTTTTTGGAAATATGTTTAACTCAGTATTCATGATTCAACATATTGCTACTTCTTGAGCTTGCGTTGGTTTTTCCCTTGAAGAGGAAAGTGATGCACCAAAGTAGAGATAAGTATTTTTCTCAGTTAATAACCAAGGTATCAATCCAGTAGGAGGAACACACAAGTCTCCAATAATTGCACCTGCACAAACAAATAAATACTTGCACCCAACGCGATAAAGGGGTTGTCAATCTCTTCATGGTTACTTGCAAGGATGAGATCTGATAGTGGTAGATGTAAAAGATAAATAAAAGCACAAAATAAGATAGAAGTAAATAAATTGCAGCCAGGTATTTTTGGGTTTTTTATTTTGCAGATCCAAAAAATAATATGATAAAAGATAGACCCGGGGGCCATAGTTTTCACTAGAGGCTTCTCTCTTGAAAGAAAGCATACGGTGGGTAAACAAATTATTGTTGAGCAATTGATAGAAAAGTGCATAGTTATGACGATATCCAAGTTAATGGTCATGTATATAGGCATCACGTCCGAGACAAGTAGAACGACTCCTGCCTTCATCTACTACTATTACTCCACACATCGACCACTATCCAGCATGCATCTAGTGTATTAAGTTAACAAGAACGAAGTAATGCCTTAAGCAAGATGACATGATGTAGAGGGATAGATCCAATCAATTAAAAAAACATCTTTTATCCTTAATGGCAATAATACAAATGTGTGCCATGTCCCTTTCTGTCACTGGGATTGAGCACCGCAAGATTGAACCCATTACAAAGCACCTCTCCCGTTGCAAGAAAAATCAATCTAATTGGCCAAACCAAATCAATAGATCGGAGAGAAATACAAAGCTATATAAATCATCCATAAAAGAGTTTAGAGAAGACTCAAATAATATTCATAGATAATCTGATCATAAACCCACAATTGATCGGATCTCAACAAACACACCGCAAAAGAAGATTACATTGAATAGATCTCCAAGAACATCGAGGAGAACATTATATTGAAGATCAAAGAGAGAGAAGAAGCCATCTAGCTACTAAGATTGATAATATAATAGCATGGAACAATAAAAAATTATAGATACGTTGGAGTCGTATCAAGCATCCCCAAAATTAATTCCTACTCGTCCTCGAGTAGGTAAATGATAAAAACAGAATTTTTGATGTGGAATGCTACCTAACATATTTATCATGTAATATTTCTTTATGTGGTATGAATATTCAGATCCGTAAGATTCAAAACAAAAGTTTAATATTGACATAAAAACAATAATACTTCAAGCATAGTAACAAGCAATCATGTTTATTCAAAATATCATGGCTAAAGAAAGTTATCCCTACAAAATCATATAGTCTTGTCATGCTCCATCTTCTTAACACAAAGTATTTATCATGCACAACCCCGATGACAAGCCAAGCAATTGATTCATACTTTTTAATGCGCTTCAGCTTTTTCAATTCTCACGCAATATATGAGTGTGAGCCATAGATATAACACTATAGGTGGAATAGAATATGATGTTGGAGGTTGTGTGGAGAAGACAAAAAAAAGTCTCACATTGACGAGCCTAATCAACGGGCTATGGAGATGCCCATCAATTGATGTCAATGCAAATAGTAGGGATTGCCATGCAACGGCTGCACTAGAGCTATAAGTGTATGAAAGCTCAAAAGAAAACTAAGTGGGTGTGGATCCAACTTGCTTGCTCATGAAGACCTAGGGCATTTGAGGAAGCCCATCATTGGAATATACAAGCCAAGTTCTATAAAGAAAAATTCCCACCAGTATATGAAAGTGACAAAATAGGAGACTCTCTATCATGAAGAACATGGTGCTATTTTGAAACACAAGTGTGGAAAGAGATAGTAACATTGTCCTTTCTCTCTTTTTCTCTTATTTTTTTTATTTTTTTGTTGGGCACTTTGGCCTCTTTTTCTTAGGCTCTTTTTTTTATTTAAGTCCGGAGTCTCATCCTGACTTGTGGGGGAATCATAGTCTCCATCATCTTTTCCTCAGTGGGATAATGCTCTAATAATGAATACGATCATCACACTTCTTTTTACCTACAACTCAAATATATGAATCTATATGAATGCCTCCGGTGATGTAGCGGGATGTGCAATGATCTAGTGTAACATGTAACTATGTCAACTATATGATCATGCAAAGCAATATGATAATGATGATATGTGTCATAATAAAATGGAACGGTGGAAGTTGCATGGCAATATATCTCAGAATGGCTATGAAAATGCCATAATAGGTAGGTATGGTGGCTGTTTTGAGGAAGATATAAGGAGGCTTATGTGTGATAGAGCATATCATATCACGGGGTTTGGATGCACCGACGAAGTTTGCACCACAACTCAAGGTGAGAAGGGGCAATGCACGGTACCGAAGAGGCTAGCAAATTGCGGAAAGGTAAGAGTGCATATAATCCATGGACTCACATTAGTCATAAAGAACTCACATACTTATTGCAAAAGTTTATTAGCCCTTGAAGCAAAGTACTACTACGCATGCTCCTAGGGGGATAGATTGGTCGGAAAAGACCATCGCTGGCCCCAACCGCCACTCATAAGGAAGACAAACAATAATAAATCATGCTCCAATTTCATAGCATAATGAGAGACCATACGTGCATGCTTCGAGAATCACAAACCTTAACACAAATATTCTTACTAAACCATAATTACTCACTAGCATGACTCTAATATCACCATCTTTATATCTCAAAACAAATGCAAGGAATCAAACTTCTCATATATTCAATGATCTTCATGAAAGTTTTTATTATATCCCTCTTGAATACCCATCATATTAGGACTAAATTCATAACCTAATCTAATTGCCATACTATTTATAAGACTCTCAAAATAATATAAGTGAAGCATGAGAGTTCATCAATTTCTTTAAAATACTAGTAAATGTGTACGTGCAATGCACGTTGATATTAGATAATATATTAATTACACGTAAATACTATTAGGCAGGATATTATTTGCGTATTAATTATGTGATTAGCATTAACTGCACACTAAACGTGTTGAGCGCTCACCATTGGAGCAACCTGGGTCGTTGGATTGACCTGATTTGATGGCCGGGATTTGTTGGATCTGCCCCTTTGGATCTTTTTATATTGGTATAGATAAACACCGCCGTGCTCTAAAAAATATAAGTGAAGCACTAGAGCAACTACCTAGCTCAAAATATATAAGTGAAGCTCAAAGAGTATTCTAATAAATTCACGAATAATGGGTGCCCCTCTCAAAATGGCGTGTCCAGTAAGGATGATTGTGGCAAACTAAAAAGTAAATAAAGCAAAGACTCATATAATACATGACGCTCCAAGCAAAACACGTATCATGTAGTGAATAAAAATATAGCCTCAAGTAATTTTACCGATGGATCGTAGACAAAAGAGGGGATGCCATCTGGGGCATCCCCAAGCTTAGACACTTGGTTGTCCTTGAATATTACCTTGGGGTTCCTTGGGCATACCCAAGCTTAGGATCTTGCCACTCCTTATTTCTTAGCCCATCGAAACTTAACTCAAAACTTGAAAACTTCACATCACAAAACTCAACAGAAAACTCGTTAGATCCGTTAGTATAATAAAGCAAACTACCACTTTTAGGTTGTGACGCCCCCGACTCAATCGTGCACTAATCATACACGCAAACATGCACGATCAAGCATAGGGACTCACGGGAAGATATCACAACACAACTCTAACACAAATAAACGGAGATCCACGAATATTACAGACCAAGGATCACGAGGATCCGAATACATAAGTCAGTCATACAAATAATATCTGGGTACAGACATAGTTAGTCAAGGTTTGCCTTAAGAAGGCTAGCACAAACAACGACTCTAGATCGAAAGGCAAAGGCCTCCTGCCTAGGGCCTCCGATCCTACTCCTGGTCGGCTGGCTCGATCCAGTGGTAAATGCCGTCTGGGCCCTCCTGGTAGTAAGCTCCTGCGGTGTCATCTGGCTCCTGAGCTCCATCGTCTGAGGTAACATCAAAAGGGGTATGGGGGAAAAAGAGGTAGTAAAGCAACCGTGAGTACTCATCCGAAGTACTCAGCAAGCAAGGATCTACACTACATATGCAACATTATCAAAGAAAGACTGTATATGTGGACTGGGCTACAGAAATGCCAGAATAAAGAGAAGGCCTAGTCCTATCGAAGACTAGCATCTTCACGAAGCCAACATCTTGCAGCAATTAGAAGAGTACAGAAAAGCATTTTTATTAAGCAAGCATGTTGAGGCAAAGCCTAGAGATCCTTCCTCGACTCCCTGCGAGAAAGTGATCCCGGAGTTTCAATTAATTAAACAAGTATCGAGTTCAAGTAATAGATCGGGATACCAAACTGAGCGTCATGTTACCGTGCATACGGCTATTCGAATAGATCACTTCCCTGCAGGGGTGCACTACTGTTACCCAACACGCTCGATCACCTCTGGCCGGACACACTTGTCGGGTAATGCCCGACCTCGGGAGATCGACACGAAGCAGCGCCCTACCTAGGCTCAGCAGAGAGGCCAACACGTCGGACTAACCTATGCACCCAGGGGTCTTGGGCCATCGCCCCGGGCGCTCCTACGCGTTGCGAGACTGGCCGGGGAGCAGACGCGACACTGAACTCGTCAGTGAAGTATCCAGCCCAACCCCAACAATCAGCCCGCACGGTGAACTGTGACGTCTGATGAGCTTTTGGGAGAAACGTACGACGTAGAGAGCCCCATAAACCATTATCCCACGTGGTGGTGTGCGTATAGGCCATTGGCCAACTTAGATCAATTACCCAAATCCGTTAGGCGTATTTAATAACTCGCGGAGACGATCAGAGTTTCTGATGCTCCGCCACAATATCTCTCTCGGGTGCCCTCCTGGCAAACCCGACTGCATAATTTCCCCGCAGGTACCCCTCAGGGTCGATCCACCTGCGACACAGGTCAAAGTAACCATGTGGTCATAACATCAAGGGGGAAACCCCGAGGAATCACCCTCGGCGGATTCCACTCGATGAAATCATCAAGGTGAACGTAGGAGGAATCACACTCGAGGTTCACACTTGAGGGGTTGCACGACAGAGTCGTATCAGGAGTGGTGAAGGAGGAATCACCCTCGATGACCACGACCGAACAGCTACACTGCAGAGTTATCATCAGGAGTGCGTTATGAGGTATCACCCTCGGCACTCGATAGTAACTATGCAGAGTCGTACAACAAAGGGGGTGAAGTGAGGTGTCGGTCTCGGGTCGTCGATCACGTTGATCGAGTCGTCGATGATGAAGTAGAGGCAACAAGGACAAAGTGGGGGTCACTGATGGATCACTAACCAACCTATGCTAAGCAGTTTAGGTTAAGCAGGTAGATATCAATAAGCAGGTTACAAAAAGCAGGCTATGCATCAGAATAGGAGCAATCAATTACAGTAGCAAAATCTAATGCAAGCATGAGAGAATGGAATGGGCGATATCGGAGTGTTCAAGGGGGGCTTGCCTGGAAGCTCTGCTGAGAGGGGCTGATCGTCAGAAGGCTGCTCGTCCGGAGCGTAGTCGTGCTCTGCTGCATCGGCGTCTATCGAGAGAGAAGGAGGGGGAAAGAAACAATAAATTCACGGCAAAAATGCAAACAATATGCATGACATGCCTAAATGATATGCAGAGGTGTTCTACTGCCTAACTAGATGATTTAGTTAATTTAGGAATTTATTTGGATTTTTTTATTAAAGTTGAGCACTATTCATTTATCGAAATCAGTCTAAAAGTTCCACGTTCACGTAGTTAGTGGCATCTGACAGCAATACGAAGGGCGTATTCGGATTCGTCTCGTCGTTCTGAGCAACTTTCATATACAAAGTATTTTCATCCGAGTTACGGTTTATTTTATATTAATTTATAAATATTTATTTTATTTTTAGAATTAGCAGAATTAATTTAATTAGAAAATATAATTATGACATCAGCATGACATCAGGGTGATGTCAGCAGTCAACCAGTCAGTTGACTTAGTCAAACTGACGTGTGGGTCCCATTCATCATTGTCTCAGACTAACTAAACATGTTAATTAGACTAACTAAGTGATTAGGTTAATTCATTTTAATTAGATTAGTTAAACATGATTAATTAACTTAATTAACTCATTAATTAATTACTAATTTATTTATCTTAACACATTTTTTATTTTTTTATTCTTTTTTTAAAATCGTTCTGGGGTGGGGCCCCCTCGTCATTGACAGGGGGCTTAACGGGCGCCGGGTTCACGGGCGTGCGGGCGACCGGACCAGGGCGCTGGCGTTGCCCGACCGAAGGCCGAGCCCGACCTGGGGTAAGGCGAGGCCGGCTGGGCGCGGCCGGGCGCCGGCTGCCGGCGAGTGGCAGGGGAGGGCGCGCTTGCGGGCGCCGGGCGCAGGCGTGTGCGGCAACCGAAGGCTGCGGGACGCAGTGGGGCGGCCGACAGAGGCCGCAAGGCGCGCGTGGCCGGCGGCGCCAGCAACAGGACGGAGCCGGGGCGAGGGGGTGAGGTGGCCGGGCGGAGCAGCGGCGGCGCGGTCGTATGAGCGACGGCGAGCGTAGGGAGGCCGAGTGGGAGTGCGCGGGCTCGGCAAGGAGGCAGGCCGGCGCTGGCGAACGGCGGCGGCAGCGCCCGCAGCGGCAGCTGAGAAGCACAGGGGAGGGAGAGCACGGGGCCAGCGACGAGGAGCAGCAGCAGGGGAACGGGGGCGCGAGGGTGCCGGAGCACGGCCACGGGCGGGCGAGCGGAGGGCGAGGCGGTGCGATGGCCATTGCGACGCAGGGGAGAGGGATGCAGGGTGAGGCTGCAGGGGTGAGGCGGAGCCAGGCCGCGGCAGGGTTGGCCGGTGGTGTGCGTGCGCCCGGCGAGGGGCACGACAGAGATGCGGCCGGGACAGAGGGGGAAGAGAGGGGAGGGTGGCCTCACATTCGTCGTGAGAAGGGGGGCGGCGAGGCTCGTTGGAGCCTTTGGGGAGGAGACGAAGACGACGGCTTCGGCGAACGGCGGGGCGGCGCCGGGTCGAGCCCCCGATCTCGATCCAGATGGGGGGGAAGAGAGCGAGACGGAGTGGGGGGTTTGTGGGGATGTCGGTCGGGCTAGGGTTTCCCCGGGGGGGTTATGGAGAGTGGGGGCCGGCCTGGGCCGGTTGGTTCGGCCTGGCTGGCAGTGGCCAGCTGGGCCACAGCCCAGTAGTGGAGGGGGGTTCTGGTTTTTGCTTTGTTTTATTTTTTTGCTTTTGCTTTTTTCTGTTTCTTTTATTTCTTTAATAGTTTATAATTTTACAAAAATTAAAACCCACACCTAAAATAGAGTTACAATTCCAACTACTGTCACAAAAAGTTTTACCCCCGAACAAAATAGTTTAGTATTTTATAAAATTCCAAAGGCATTTATTTAATTGTTTTAACTACTGTTTTAATTATCTAAGTGCATTTAAACCTTTTTTAAAAGTGTGGTTTCTCCAACATAATTACCTATGCATTATCTGGCACATCCCGAACATTTTAGTTTTAATATTTGAAAACATTTATTGTTTGAGTTGATTTTGAATTTTTAAATCGAACGGGATTTGAATCGGAGTGAGTTTAGTAACAGTAACAGTGGTGACGTGGCATCATTAGTAGAGGGTTACTGTAGTTTAATTATCCGGGCGTCACATAGGTACTGTTGTAAACTCATTCCAATTTCATATTAGCATTATATCTATTGTATTCTAACTTCACCATGTTCATACCCCCGATACAACCCATAGATTCATCAAAATAAGCAAACAACACATAGAAAACCGAATCTGTCAAAAACAGAACAGTCTGTAGTAATCTGGACTTTAGCCAAACTTCTGTAACTCCAAAAATTCTGAAAAATTAGGACAACATGGGAAATTTGTATATCAATTGTGTAAAAAATTAATTTTATCGCACTCCAGCAAATTTTAACAATGATGTTCAAGAAAAAAATACTGAAGTTCTTCTTCGGATAGCCAAATAAGCATTTTTTTCCCTCTCGAAATGGTTTTCAGAATACTTTTATTTCCTTTTTTTTGCAGGTAGAATACCTTTATTTCCATATGAAGTTAAAAAGATCATCCGAAAAAACTTATAGCCAAATACACCGGTTAAATTATTTTTGGACTGCACATATAATTAACAACTCTGAAATACATGAAGGTGGTTGCGCTTGTGTTATATAATCACACGGGCTCTCCCCCTCTCCATTTCCACAAAAACCTCGCAAGAAAACCAACCACCGCCACCATGCGGCGCCTCAGCCTCCTCCTGCCGCTCCTCATGCTCGCCGCCCCGGCGGTCGTCGCCGCGCGCCTACCGTTCGCTTGCGCGCCCGGTGGCCCGGCGACGTCGATGGCATTCTGCCGGCGGTCGCTGCCGCTGCGGGCGCGCGCGCGGGACCTCGTGGCGCGGCTGACCCGGGCCGAGAAGGTGCGCCTCCTGGTGAACAACGCCGCCGGCGTGCCGCGGCTGGGAATCGCCGGTTACGAGTGGTGGTCGGAGGCGCTCCACGGCGTGTCGAACACCGGGCCTGGGGTGCGGTTCGGCGGCGCGTTCCCGGGCGCCACCGCGTTCCCGCAGGTCATCGGCACCGCCGCGTCGTTCAACGCCTCGCTCTGGGAGCTCATCGGCCGGGTACGTACATGCGTGCTCGCTCTCGTGCCGCCGCCGGCTCTCGTGCCTGAGCGCTCTCTGATGTTCCTGTTTGGTATGCGAGCATGTGAACTCTTGCTTGTCCGTGTCCCTCTCGCCGCCTGTCTCGGGCAGAGCAGTTCCTTCCTTTTCTTCTGACGGCGCTGACGATTCGCGGCACCACTCTCAAAGCCGAATCCTACCGCGCAGAGTCACGTGGCAAGCTGCACGCATGTTGATTACAATGCCGAGAGATTAAATAACACAGAATGGACGCACAATAGGCTGATTGGTTAGATATAAAGATTAATCTAACCCCCAAACAACTCTCTTATTTGTCGCTCACGAAATTCTCCCAGTTTTCAGTAAACTTAGTGTGTTGTGTATTCAGTTTTTTTGTTTTTGTTTTTGCGAATTGTGTCGTAGACTAACGAGTGTGCACTCTACTGTTGCACCGGCCAGCAAGTAGTAGCATCAAGTGGTGTGGATGATTGGTAGATGGATAGGGTAGGGAGGGTACTACTGGTGTTAGCACAGTGTAATTATTTAGGCGTGGAGCCTACTACAACATGTGTGATGATGAGCCAGGAAAGGCAAACAATTCGTATGCCCTTTTGCAAGTGGATGCCTTTAACCTTTTATAAGGGCACTTTAAGACAAATCTAGTGGCATTTATTCGTCTAAACTGAAAAGAAAAAAAAGACAAATCTAGCTTGAATTTAGTTTATGCTGCAGGACTTGGTTTCAGTTCAGTTCAGCCCAGCAGCATATATGCTACTTGCTGCCATACAGTGTCATCGTCATCTAGGAGACAAATATATTAAGTAAACACCCCAAATGTGATGAACAGATCTAGTAGAGTGTAGTGTCCAGATTTTGTAGCAGATAGGAATGAGTTGGTGGGTGGAATTCCTTTCTTCTTTTTTTTTTTGAACAGGGGTCGGTCCCGAAGGACCGAGAGCATTCAACTGTATTCAGCGGTGGTCAAACCATTTACAAAGAGGGACTGCAGGAAAGTGAAAATTACAACCAAGTCCCTACAATAAGCACTAAGGTCCTCAGGAAATATTCCAGAAACGCCATCAAGGACAGCTCCTACACCACCGCCGCGCCGGACCACAGCGCAGTCATCCTCGCCGTCGCCGAGGACGGAACCACTTGGGACGGAGAGGAGGGAGCTAGCTGCGCAGTTGTCGAAGGGCCTCCTCAAGTGGAGGTTGATGAAGTCCTGCAAGCGCCGGCCGGAGAAGACCGTCACCAACGCCAGAGGGGGAAGAGGCCGCCATTCGGCCGTGGAGAATGTCGACGAGCATGTCGCCGGCGTGGAACTTCTTCCAAAAGAAGCGATGCTTCTCCCCTGACACGGAGTCGACCTCGAGCAACCGCCGCCGCCAGATCCGCTCGCATCATGGCCACCATGGCCAGAAGGAGCAAACGAAGCTGAGGTTGCAGAGCCGCCGCCGACACCGCCCAAATCCGCCAGAACTGGCGGAAGAACGAGCTTATTTAGCCGGGATCTTTTCTTCTCCGCCACCTCCGCCGTCCCCCACCTCAGGAGCTCGCCGGAGAAGCCGAGATTCACTTCCTGGTAGCAGTTCGGAAGCTCCAGGAACACCCCATACGGCACATGGCCAGACGCCCTACAGGCAAAACCTACTGCTAGTATATACAGAGAAGCCAGACCTCCTATTCCGTCCCCATGCCGGCCACCGTGGCCACCGAGCAGGAGGAAGGAGAGGGGCGGCAGAGGAAAGGCGGAGGCGACTCAAGGGATAGCGGGTGCGGTGTCCTCCTAGACCGTGAGGGGTCACGGTGTTCTTTGCGAGAAAGGGGGAGGGGAGATGGATCGTCCGGCTCAGTCCCGGTGGAATTCATGGTTGGCCAATGGTACAAGATGTTCCGTGCAGCCATGTGCAAGCCAGCCTAGCCACCCAAATCAGGACTACTATGTCTGTAGCTAATCAGATCTCAGCGTGTAATTTGGGAAAGCAAGCGGCCGTGTCCGCGAAAAACGGAAATAACCTAATCACTGTTGCTTTAAGAATCGATCTAATACGCGACAGTGCTAATATCTGGGGTTAGCAGCTCAGTAGTTGTTGGCTTCTTGGTGGGAAGTACGTACTCCACCTGCTAGTCAGTGACACTGTTGCCGCCTATCTGCTTTTCTAACAAGGTGTACTGCCTTCAATCGTTCTTAGGACAATGCAGACTTTTTACTATTACCTTTGTCTGAGTTTATTAGGCCCTCTTGTTGGATCCAAGAAGTTTGATTAAGTATTTGACTAAAAATATATAAAGCATATGTTACACAAAGTATATTGCTAGATTTTATTTGAAAGAGGTTTTCTATGGTATAAATTTTGTGCCATATAATTTATATTTTATTAGTTAAATTCATGATCAAACGTTGGTTCAAAATGAAAGGGGGTCTAATAAATCGGGACGGAGGAGTAATACCTTTAAAATCCTGCGATGTTAATGCATTCAGTTGGATGTTAAACTCTGCGATTCGAGATTAAACAATGATGTAAAGATCAAGGAGTTGCCGCGTGCAGACTTGGAGCAAGTTGATGCCGAGTACTGGACTTGTGTCTTCTGGTCTGTGAATCCACTGAACCACGTGCATCGTAACTTGACATGACAGGTACAGCACGTAGTACATCATCCATCCAGCTTACCCACGTGATTGGAGAGGCAAAGATATGATCCCGCATAGCTATCCGTGCCATTGCCAGCCAGATTCCTCTTGCTAGGAGAAGTATTTTTCTTTCACATTTGATCATGGCTTGCATTGCGATTTGCGCGGTTGTCAGAAAGTTTGATTTTTAAGTTTCAGTCCATTTTTGAAATAGGAGTAATAGATAACTTGCAGTACCATTCTTTCTTGTACTAAAAAAATTTCCACAATTTTCGTGTTAACATACGTCCACGTACATCGTGCATGCAGGCGGTGTCAGACGAGGGGCGAGCGATGTACAACGGCGGTCAGGCGGGCTTGACCTTCTGGAGCCCCAACGTGAACATCTTCCGCGACCCGCGGTGGGGCCGCGGCCAGGAGACGCCAGGCGAGGACCCCGCCGTCTCCGGCCGCTACGCCGCCGCCTATGTCCGCGGCCTCCAGCAGCCCTACGGGGGCGGAGGTCGCCACGGCAGCCACACGCGTCTCAAGACCGCCGCCTGCTGCAAACACTTCACGGCCTACGACCTCGACAGCTGGTCCGGCACCGACCGCTTCCACTTCAACGCCATCGTCACGCCGCAGGACCTCGAGGACACCTTCAACGTCCCCTTCCGCTCCTGCGTCGTCGACGGCCGCGCCGCCAGCGTCATGTGCTCCTACAACCAGGCAACGGCGTGCCCACCTGCGCCGACGAGTCCTTCCTCCGCGGCACCATCAGGGGCAAGTGGCACCTCGAGGGCTACATCGTCTCCGACTGCGACTCCGTCGACGTCTTCTACCGCGACCAGCACTACACCAGGACCCACGAGGACGCCGTCGCCGCCACGCTCCGGGCCGGCCTCGACCTCGACTGCGGCCCCTTCCTGGCTGTGTACACCGAGGGCGCCGTCTCGCAGCGGAAGGTTTCCGACGCCGACATCGACGCCGCTGTCACCAACACCGTCATCGTGCAGATGCGCCTCGGGATGTACGACGGCGACCTGGCCACGCAGCCGTTCGGCCACCTCGGTCCGCAGCACGTGTGCACGCCCGCGCACCAAGAGCTGGCGCTGGAGGCGGCGAGGCAGAGCGTCGTGCTCCTCAAGAACGACGGCGCCGCGCTGCCGCTCTCACGAGCCGCGCACCACACAGTCGCCGTCGTCGGCCCGCACTCCCAGGCCACCGTGGCCATGATCGGGAACTACGCCGGTCAGCCGTGCCGCTACACCACGCCGCTGCAGGGCATCGGCGGGTACGCGAAGACCACATTACATCAGGCGGGCTGCACCGACGTGGCATGCCAAGGCGGCAACCAGCCGATCGCCGCTGCCGTCGACGCGGCCGGCCGTGCTGACGCCACGGTCGTCGTGCTCGGCCTCGATCAGAAGGTCGAGGCCGAGGGCCTGGACCGGACAAGCCTGCTCCTTCCTGGTCGCCAGGCGGAGCTCGTCTCCGCGGTGGCGAAGGCCTCCAAAGGGCCGGTGATCCTCGTCCTCATGTCCGGCGGGCCCGTCGACATTGCCTTCGCGCAGAACGACCGGAAGATCGCTGGCATCCTGTGGGCAGGGTACCCCGGCCAGGCCGGCGGGCAGGCGATCGCCGATGTAATCTTCGGTCACCACAACCCAGGTATGTACACTTCGACAGTCTCTGTTTGAATGATTCAAGTAGGGATCGAATTTCAGATCACAAAATTTACCAAAAATTGAAGCAAGGAGACGAGTTTGATAGGTTTTGGATTGGAATTGGTGCAGGAGGGAAGCTGCCGGTGACATGGTACCCACAGGATTACCTGCAGAAGGCGCCGATGACAAACATGGCGATGCGGGCCGACCCGGCCAGGGGGTACCCCGGACGGACGTATCGGTTCTACACTGGCCCGACCATCCACCCGTTCGGGCACGGCCTCAGCTACACCAAGTTCATCCACACGCTCGCACACGCGCCGGCGCAGCTCACCGTCCAGCTTGCCGGCCACCACGCCGCGGCCGCCGCCTCCTCCCTCAACACAACGAAGCATCTTGGCCGCGCTGCCGCCGATGTGCGTGTCTCGCACGCGCGGTGCGAGGGCCTGAGCATCCCGGTCCACGTGGACGTGAAGAACGTCGGAAACCGGGACGGCGCGCATACGGTGCTCGTGTACGCGTCCCCTCCGGCTACGGCCGCCGCGGCCCACGGCGCGCCCGCTCGTCAGCTGGTTGCGTTCGAGAAGGTGCACGTTCCCGCCGGCGGCGTGGCCCGCGTCGAGATGGGCCTCGACGTCTGCAACGAACTCAGCGTAGCCGACCGGGACGGGGTCCGAAGGATCCCCGTGGGCGAGCACACGCTGACGATCGGCGAGCTAACCCACTTGGTCACGCTGGGGGTCGAACAACTAGCAGTGTAGTGGCTAAGGATTCAGACATTAGCCATGGATGTCAACAACAAGTGTTGGATAGTTGGGAATTGGATTTTCATGGTGCCAGCCACCGTCTCCGCAAAGGTGGAGAGAGGAATTAGAACTGCACCTGATTACTAAAATTGTTCTACGCACTGCAAACGATTATGAAACTGGAAGCAATACAAAGAATCATTGTTTCTACCTCTCGGGTGTGAAATTGTCTCCATGTATTCCTGAATCTTGCTTCTACTTTGATTGGTCCATAACCATGCGCTTCACCTCTGTCAAGGCCCGAGTGCCACTGTACTGGTTTCCTGTACAAACTTGCAGCCGGGGCAGGGAGCCGGACATTCTAAAGCTCATCTCCAACGGGAACCTCAAAACGGCCGTAAACAGAGTTGTCCGGATGATGCGAGCCATCTCATCTCACGAGGTCACCTATTACAGGTAAGGTCAAGGACCCATCATATACGGCCCGCCTAGGCCTCACATCATCATTGGTAGGTCTCTGGACGGTATTAGCATTCGTATGGGTATATCAGGAAGTTCACTCGGTCACCTCAACGGCACTCGGACGACCACCCGTCACTCGGCTAGGGCACCACCACTCGGACTGGAGAGATGGAGGGACGGCGTTGGAGCTGCAACGGCCGAGGAATCCTAAGACGTCCTTAAAGCGGAGTCCAAACTACCGTTACCTGTAACTGCTGTAGTTGAGGCTCTTTACACCTGTAACTGCTGTAATTAATAGCATTTAGTGCCTCGACGACGTGAAGAGCATGGAGCTGCGGCACACTGTATACAAGCTGCACTCCTCCTCCTGAGCCGGGGTTAAGCAATTCCTATAACCATTCCCATCAAGAAAAACCAAGCCTCAGGGCACGAGATATAAGGCTGTTACCTCCGCCGAGAGGGGCTTGAACTAGTTAAACACCGAGTGTTACACCTGCGCCGTAGCTAAGCTCTGCCCCTCTTTCGTACCCCTAGTACTCATTGTCAAGATAGTAACCTCGACAGTTGGCACCCACCGTGGGGCTAGGCGTCTAGCAAAGTTTCACGGCGTATGTGGATTTTTTCATCATCATGTTGGTCGGTGGCGAGATCCGTTTCGGTACGCTCTGTTTCATCGCCGAACTCAGCGTGGCTTCGCGAGGCCTCGCTGGACGTGGAGGCGCTGCCCGTCCGCGGCGCGGCGCGGCGCATTTCCGCGCGTCCTCGTACGGAGTCCTTCTCCGGTAGCCCTCGGCTCCGTACCGAGTGGCCGCTCACCTTCCCACTACGCGCCGCCGCAAGCGCTCCGGACGCTCGCGGCTGCAGCGTTGGATCCAGCATGCTGTGGCCCTTCAGGCCGCAACAGAACATGTGGTGACTCTCGAGTCCGATGAGCCCGTCCTCGACCTCTCTGACGGGTTACTCGACGATTCCTCCGAGGAGTTCGAGTGCGAGAGCGTCGAATCTAGCGCTGAAGTTCTCATGCCGGACAACTCCATGCACCGCACGCCCCTGGGGTAGACGGATCCCCGAGATGGTCGTGGGGGTACCTCACGCGAGAACGGCGGCGGCGAGGATGATCGCTCCCCCGCTCACGAGTCGTACGTCCCACAAGCTCTCACTCGGGAGCAGCGCGAGGAGCTTCACCGTAGGAACGAGCAGTTCTTGAACACCCCCATCACCGGGATGACTCCTGAGGCCCTGGCCATGGAGTCCACACGCCTGGCCACTCTGGCCGAGCGCGACCGCCTCGAGCGGCTTCAGAGAGAGCTGGATGACAGCGCGCGCTGCTAGCCCAGCTCCAGTCGGCACAAGCGCCGGCTTTTCCCGAGTGACCAGCCTCGGAAGTATCAGGTCCTCAGCACTCCGCTGCAAAAATTGGCAGCTGCTACTCGGATCGCTGATTCCATACAACCTTCCGGCTCTACCGCTGGAGAAGGGATTCGACAGATCCAGGCGCTCGTGAAGATGGCGCTGTCGCAAAACGCGGCAGTGTCCCAGTCCAGGGATCGCATCCATATCGCGTCGGTGCGAGCGAAGACTGTCCGGTCGGCTCACAGCCCACTCGGCTCCGGGAGGCATCGAGCCACATCCTCCTCGAGAGGTCATTACGAAGATCGGAGGCGTAATCGGGTAACGTCGCCCCGGCGACACGACGATTACGATCGCGCTCTGATGCGTCCACCGCGAGACGGCGCGTACGGGCGCTAGCCCTACGACGACAGGCAGACGTGTGGCGGCGATCGAAGGCCGAGTCCTGGTCACACACCTGTTCGATAGGGGTCGGGCTTTGAGAGAAGGCCTAGATGCCGATGCGCCGAGTGGTTCCGCACCCTCGGGACCCGAGTGCTTCAGCTGGTACATTCGGGCGGCAGAGATTTGATTGCCTGTATCTGCGTTGGTATTTCCCCGAAGAGGAGAGGATGATGCAGCACAGTAAAGGTAAGTATTTCAATCAGTTATGAAACCAAGGTTATCAATCTAGTAGGAGAACCAAGGAACACTATGTAAACAACACCTGCACGCAAACAACAAAAATTTACAACCCAACGCGTAAGAGGGGTTTTCAATCCCTCCTCGGTATTGAGATGGATTAAATTGTATAGGTTTTGATAAATAGATCTAACTAAAACACAAAATAAAATAAATAAAGAAAAATTGCAGCAAGGTATTTTTGGTTTAATATGATAGGAAAATAGACCCGGGGCCGTAGTTTTCACTAGAGGCTTCTCTCAAGAAAATAGCATATGATGGGTAAACAAATTACTGTTGGACAATTGATAGAAAAGCAAATAATCATGACAATATCCAAGGCAATGATCATGTATAATCTGACAAAAACAGAACAGTTTATAGAAAATTGAATTAAGCTCATACTTCTGTAACTCCAAAAATTTCGAAAACTTAGGACGACGTGGTAAATTTGTATATAAATCATGTGTAAAAAATTTAGAATTTTTCCATGCTCCATCCAATTTTAACAATTCTGCTACTGGGCACGAAACCTTATGTTTTCCAACAGGATCAAGTCAACTATCATCCAACGTAATCCTAAAGGCTTTACTTGGCACAAACACTAATTAAAACATAAAAATACAATCATAACAGTAGCATAATTGTGTAAACACACAAGAACATAAATAAAAAGAGAAAAAATGTTTTAGTCATTGGGTTGCCTCCCAACAAGCGTATTGTTTTACGCCCCTAACTAGGCATAATGCATAGATTCAAGTAGTGTCTTCTTTGGTTTTTTCTCCGTAGGTTGCCCTCATGGTTGACTCATATGATGGATTAATTCTAGTTCTAGGGAAGTGCTCCATACCTTTTCTTAGGGGAAATTGAAATTTAATATTCCCTTTTTTCATATCAATTACGACACCTATAGTTCGTAAAAACGGTCTACCAAGTATTATGGGACAAGACGGATTGCAATCAATATCAAGCACAATAAAATCTATAGGCACATAATTCCTATTTGCAAGAATAAGAACATTATTAATTCTTCCCAAAGGCTTTTTAATAGTAGAATCCGCCAAGTGCAAATTAAGAGAACATTCTTCCATATTGGTAAAACCTAGCACATCACATAGAGATTTCAAAATTATGGAAACACTAGCACCCAAATCACATAAAGCATTGCACTCATAATTATTGATCTTCAATTTAATGGTGGGTTCCCATTCATCATATAATTTTCTAGGAATTGAAATCTCTAATTCTAACTTTTTTCTAAAGCTTTCATCATTGCTTCAAGAATATATTTAGTAAAAGCTTTATTTTGTTCATAGGCATTGGGTGAATTTATCATGGATTGTAACAAAGAAATACATTCAATCAAAGAACAACTATCATAATTAAAGTCTTTGTAATCCAAAAGAGTGGGCACATCACTAGTTAAAGTTTTTACCTCTTCAAACCCACTTTTATCAATTTTTTCAATAAGATTTTCACCCTCCGAATTGTGGGGACGCCTTCTAGCTAAAGTTGACTCTTATCCAGTCCCCTTATCATTAATTTTAATATTACTAAACAAGGAATCAATAGAAGAAACACCAATCATTTTAACATCTTCATCATTACTATCTTCTAGAGACTCTGGCTTAGCTGCCATTTGATTTACTAATGTAGCTTGTGCATCGGATATTTTTCCTAGCATATTTTCAGTATGAGCATACTGAGATTGAAGATTCGCAACTTCTTTGCTGACATGATCAAGTTGTTTCGTTATGGCATCTAACAAAACAAAGTGTTCTTTAAGCTCTTCAGAAAAAAAAATTATGCTCATATTGCATAGTCATGTATTCTTTGGTATTTTTCTCAATCTCA
The DNA here is from genome assembly GCA_011799875.1 of Thinopyrum elongatum. Lineage (NCBI taxonomy): Eukaryota > Viridiplantae > Streptophyta > Magnoliopsida > Poales > Poaceae > Thinopyrum > Thinopyrum elongatum. Next base: position 154,840,373 of record CM022300.1, on the reverse strand, counting down.
ATCAAGATGTTGGGATAGGGAACATCATAATACTTTCTTTGAGACATCATGACTACGCAAACAAGATCGCAAGCAAACAAAAGATCAAACAAGAAAATGGCAAACAAAAAAATATTTTTGTATTTCTGTAAAAATGTTTTAGAAGTGGGGGACATGAAAACGAGAGGCAAATGGCAAATAAAGTAATTGCAAGGAGATGAGAGTTTATGCGTAGGTACTTGATAGATGTTGATGATGTCTCCCTGGCAACGGCGCCAGAAAATCTTCCTGATTGCTTGTATCTGCGTTGGTATTTCCTCGAAGAGGAGAGGATGATGCAGCACAACAAAGGTAAGTATTTCCCTCAGTTATGAAACCAAGGTTATCAATCCAGTAGGAGAACCAAGCAACACTATGTAAACAACACCTGCACACAAACAACAAAAACTTGCAACCCAACGCGTAAGAGGGGTTGTCAATCCCTTCTCGGTATTGAGATAGATTAAATTGTATAGGTTTTGATAAATAGATCTAACTAAAACAAAAAATAATGAAATAAAGAAAAATTGCAGAAAGGTATTTTTGGTTTAATATGATAGGAAAATAGACCTGGGGGCCGTAGTTTTCACTAGAGGCTTCTCTCAAGAAAATAGCATACGGTGGATAAACAAATTACTGTTAGGCAATTGATAGAAAAGCAAATAATCATGACGATATCCAAGGCAATGATCATGTATATAGGCATCACGTCCAAGATTAGTAGACCGACTCCTACCTGCATCTACTACTATTACTCCACACATCGACCGCTATCCAACATGCATCTAGTGTATTGAGTTCATGGAAAATGGAGTAATGCAATAAGAATGATGACATGATGTAGACAAGATAAACTCACGTATGAATAAACCCCATCTTGTTACCCTTAATAGAAACGATACATGCATGTCATGTCTCTTTCTGTCACTGAGATTGAGCACCGCAAGATCGAACTCATTACAAAGCACCTCTTCCCATGGTAAGAAAAATCAATCTAGTTGGCCAAACCAAACCAAAATTTCGGAGAAGAAATATGAGGCTATAACAATCATGCATATAAGAGTTCAGCAAAGATTCAAATAATATTCATGGATAGAACTGATCATAATCTCACAATTCATCGGATCCCAACAAACACACCACAAAAAAGAGTTACATCAAATAGATCTCCAAGAACATCGAGCAGAACATTGTATTGCAGATCAAAAAAGAGAGAATAAGCCATCTAGCTACTAGCTACGGACCCGTAGGTCTGTGGTAAACTACTCATGCATCATCGGAGGGGCAACAAGGATGACAAAGAACCCCTCCGTGATCGTTGCCCCCTCCTGCAGAGTGCCGAAAAAGGCCTTTAGATTGGATCTCATGGTTCTGGAACTTGTGGCGGCGGAAACTGTATTTCCTCGGCCCCCCTAGGGTTTTGGGGATTTTAGAGTATTTATGGAGCTGGAGGTAGGTCAAGAAGCTTCCCGTGGGCTCTACTTCTCACCAGGGCGCATCCTGGTGCCTAGTGGGCCCCATGGGCCTCCTCTCATGTGCTTCTTTGGCTCCCAGGGTGTCATCTGGACAGAAAAAATCTCCAAAAAGTTTCGTGGCATTTGGACTTTGTTTGGTATTGATATTCTGCAAAGTAAAAAACAAGCAAAAAATAGCAACTGGCACTAGGCACTATGTTAATAGGTTAGTCCCAAAAAATGATATAAAGTTGCTAGTAAATATATATAAAACATCCAAGATTGATAATATAACAGCATGAAACAATAAAAAATTATAGATATGTTTGAGACATATCAAGATTCCCAACAACTTCAGGTTGGCCACGGGGATCAGCAAGTTCACCGGCGAGTCTAAGCCAGAAATCTGGTTAGAAGATTACCGAGTGGCTGTTCAGATCGGCGGCGGCAACGACAACATGGCCATGAAGCATCTACCGCTGATGCTTGAAGGCTCCGCCTGGGCCTGGCTCACTCAGCTCCTGCCAGGTAGCATATTCTGCTGGGACCACTTCGCGCGAGTGTTCATCAAGACCTTTGAGGGCACGTACAAGCGGCCGGGTGGTTTGGCCGAGTTGCAACATTGTGTGCAAAGGCAAAACGAGACTCTTCGAGAGTACATTCAGCGGTGGACCACCTTGCACAACACGGTGGAGAACGTCATCGAACACCAGACGATCTACGCTTTCAAGGTCGGGGTCAGATACAGGGAGCTGAACATGAAGTTTGGCCATACTGAGACCCTGACTCTCAGTCGGGCTATGGAGATAGCCAATCGGTACGCCAACGGCGAGGAACAAGACCTACTGAGGAGCGGCAATAGCCGAGCAGGTGATGCTAACCAGTCGGATAACAAGGGCAAGAAGCACAAGCGGAAAGCTGAAGCAGCTGGCAATGTTGAGGCTGTGGCTCTAGCCGGCCAAGGCAAAGGCAAAGGCTCGTAGAAGCAGAAGAAGGACTGGAAGGGCAAGAAGCAAGTCACGTAGAAGAGTGACATCCTGGATCAGCCCTGCCAGATCCACACAAAGAAAGATGAATAGGGCAATCTGATTTTGCCCAAGCATACCACTCAGGAGTGCCGACTGCTGAAGCAAGAGATGCGGCAAGACCCCTCCGGGGACAAGGACGAGGATGACGATGATGATGGAGGCAAGGGTACTTCTGGGTATCCCAACATCAAGAAAGTCCTTATGATCTTTGCCGACGTCGTAAGCAAGAGCCGCCTCAAGGTTATAAACCGAGAGGTCAATATGGCAGTTCCGACTGTCACCAAGTACCTTGAATGGGCCAAGACGCCCGTGACCTTCGATCAGCCGAATCACCTGGCCCATATACCGACCCTTGGGTGGCAGGCTTTGGTGATTAACCCAGCTGTTGGAGGGGTCCGACTGCGCAAAGTCCTTATGAACAGCGTCAGTGGGCTCAACATCATCTACGCCGACACTCTAGAGGCGCTGGGCATTCCGATATCCCGACTCAGCAAGAGCAATATGCAGTTCCACGGGGTAATCCCCGGGAAGAAGGCCAAGTCACTCGGGCAAATTGCCCTTGACTTCGTATTCGGTGAAGAGCGGAACTTCAGGAAGGAGCGGCTGACTTTCGAAGTGGTGGACTTCCGGAGTGCTTACCACACCATCTTGGGTAGGCCAGCCTACGCACGTTTCATGGCCCGTCCATGTTACGTTTATATTAAACTTAAGATGCCAGGTCCGAGTGGTGTAATCACTATCACAGGCAATCGGAAGTTAGCCAAAGAGTGTCTCCAGAAGGGCTCCCAGATAGCTGATGAACAGATGGCGATGGCCGATTTGGATGAGTACAACAAAGCGGTGGATTCGAGTGATCTCCTGAAGTCCAAGAAGCCGACTATGGAATCCGCTTTCCAGTCGGCCGGAGAGCCGAAGCCAGTCCATGTTCACCCAGAGGATCCGAATGCCGCCCCAACCAACATATCCACCACCCTTGACAACAAATAGGAAGGCGAGCTCATCCAGTTCCTCCGTGACATCTGGGACATCTTCGCATGGAAGCCTTCTGACATGCTGGGTGTGCCCAGGGGACTGGCTGAGCATAGACTCCGTGTCGACCCGAAGATGAAGCCTGTCAAAGAGCACCTTCGACGATATTCCACCGAGAAGCGCAAGGTGATTGGCGAGGAAATCGCGCGGCTCTTAGCCGTCGAGTTCATCTGAGAGGTGTACCACTCCGAGTGGCTCGCCAACGTTGTCATGGTGCCGAAGAAGAATAACTCTCTCCGAATGTGCATCGACTTTAAGCACATCAATCGGGCCTGCCCGAAGGATCATTTCCCTCTCCCTCGCATAGATCAGATAGTAGAATCTACTGCCGGGTGCGAGCAGTTATCGTTTCTGGATGCATACTCCGGGCACCACCAGATCCAAATGTATGGTCCCGATGAAATAAAAACAGCATTCATCACCCCATTCAGGTGTTTTTGCTATATCACTATGCCATTCGGATTGAAAAATGCTGGGGCTATGTTCCAGCAAATGATTCAGAAGTGCTTGCAAAAGTAGATCAGTCGGAATGTGGAGGTCTACATGGACAACATCATGGTCAAGTCCAGGAAAGGTTCCGACCTCGCTGAGACCTTCGCGAACTTGCACCTTTTTGGCATAAAGCTCAATCCGGTTAAGTGTACCTTCGGGGTCTACCAGCAAGTTACTCGGTTTCCTCGTTTTCGAATGCGGGATCGATGCAAACCCCGAGAAGATCGGAGCGATTGTCCAAATGAAACAACCAAAGCGTCTCCATGACGTACAATGCCTAACGGGCTATCTGGCAGCCTTGAGTAGGTTCATCTTGAGACTCGGTGAAAAGACCCTGTCGCTTTACCGATTAATGAAGAAGTCTGACAGGTTCGAGTGGACTCCCGAGGCGCAGACCGCGTTTCAGGAACTTAAAGCCCTACTTTCCACTCAGCCGGTGCTAGCTGCTCCGAGCAGCAAAGAGCCCTTGCTCTTGTACATCGTGGCCACGAGCCAAGTTGTTAGCACCGTGCTCACTATGGAGCGGGAAGAACAAGGCAAAGCCTTCAAACTCCAGCGACCAGTCTACTACATCTCCGAAGTTCTAACCCCTTCCAAGCAAAGGTACCCGCATTACGAGAACTTAGTGTATGGGATCTATCTGACTGTGAAGAAGGTGGCACATTACTTCCAAGAGAACTCGGCCACAATGATAAGTGACGCCCCTTTATCTGAGATCATGAACAATAGAGATGCTACATGCCAAGTGGCGAAGTGGGCCATCGAACCCCTTCTGTTGGATATCAAGTTCGAAGCTAAGAAAGCCATCAAGTCGCAAGCCCTAGTGGATTTCCTCGCCGAGTGGGTGGAGCAGGAGTAACCTGTCCCGAGTCTCCCCGAGCACTGGACAATGTTCTTCGACGGCTCCAAGATGCTCCACGGCTCCGGGGCTGGAGTGGTCTTGGTGTCCCCCAAAGATGACCGACTCAACCATGTGCTTCAGATTCACTTCGGCTCCTCCAACAACGAAGCCGAGTATGAAGCTCTCCTGTATGGGCTGCGGATGGCAATCTCTCTTGGAATTCACCGACTGATGGTGTACGGTGACTCAGACCTAGTGGTCAACCAAGTCATGAAGGAATGGGATATCTGTAGTCTGGCAATGACAGGCTACTGCAACACCGTCAGAAAGCTGGAGAAGAACTTTGAAGGACTGGAACTCCTTCATATACCGCGGCTCAAAAACCAAGTAGCTGATGATTTGGCCAAGATAGGTTCTGATTACTTGTATCTGTGCTGGTATTTCCCTGAAGAGGAGAGGATGATGCAGCACAGCAACAGTAAGTATTTCCCCCAGTTATGAAACCAAGGTTATCAATCCAGTAGGAGAACCAAGCAACACTATGTAAACGGTACCTGCACACAAATAACAATACTTGCAACCCAACGCGTAAGAGGGGTTGTCAATCCCTCCCTAGTAAAAAGATAGATAAAATTGTATGAGATTGGATAAATATATATAGCAAAAATATAAAATAAAATAAATAAATAAAAAGTGTAGTAAGGTATTTTTGGGTTTTTTGAATAATAGATCTGAAAACAATATGATAAAAGATAGACCCGGGGGCCGTAGATTTCACTAGTGGCTTCTCTCGAGAAAATAGCATACGGTGGGTAAACAAATTACTGTTGGGCAATTGATAGAAGAGCAAATAATTATGACGATATCCAAGGCAATGATCATGTATATAGGCATCACGTCCAAGATTAGTAGACCGACTCGTGCCTGCATCTACTACTATTACTTCACACATCGACCGCTATCGAGCATGCATCTAGTGTATTAAGTTCATGGAGAAACGGAGTAATGCAATAAGAACGATGATATGATGTAGACAAGATCTATTCATGTAGGAATAGACACCATCTTTTTATCCTTAATAGCAATGATACATGTGTGCCTCGCTACCCCTTCTGTCACTGGGTGAGGACACCGCAAGATCGAACCCATCACAAAGCATCTCTTCCCATTGCAAGAAAAATCAATCTAGTTGGCCATACCAAACCAAAGTTTCGGAGAAGAAATACGAGGCTATAACAATCATGCATATAAGAGATCAAAGAAGACTCAAATAATATTCATAGATAGAACTCATCATAAACTCGCACTTCATCGGATCCCAACAAACACACCGCAAAAAGTCATTACATCAAACAGATCTCCAAGAACATTGAGGAGAATATTGTATTGAAAATCAAAAAGAGAGAAGAAGCCATCTAGCTAATGCCTACTGACCCGTAGGTCTATGGTAAACTACTCACGCATCATCGGAGGAGCACCAATGAGGATGATGAACCCCTCCGTGATCGTGTTCCCCTCTGGCAGGGTGCCGGAATAGGGCTCTAGATTGGATCTCGTGGTTCTGGAACTTGTGGCGGCTGGAATTGTGTTTCGTTGACTCCCCTAGGGTTTCTGGAATATTTGGGTATTTATAGAGCTGAGAGGCGGTGGAAAGGACCTCCGTGGGACCCACCACCCATCAGGGCGCGCCCAGGTGGGTGGTGGGCCCCACGGGCCTTCCCTCGTGCACTTCCTTGGCTCCCAAGTTGTCTTCTGGGCTGAAAAAATCTCCAAAAAGTTTCATTGCGTTTGGACTCCTTTCGATATGGATATTCTGCGAAGTAAAAAACAAGCAAAAAACTGCAACTGGTACTGGGCACTATGTCAATAGGTTAGTCGCAAAAAATGATATAAAGTTGCTATAAAATGAATGTAAAACATCCAAGAATGATAATATAACAACATGGAACAATCAAAAATTATAAATACGCTGGAGACATATCAGCATCCCCAAGCTTAATTCCTGCTCGTCCTCGAGTAGGTAAATGATAAAAACAGAATTTTCGATGTGGAATGTTGCCTAACATATTCATCACATATTCTTTTCTTTTGTAGCATGGAAATTTGGACTTTTAGATGGTTCAAAGTAATAGTCTATAATTGACATGAAGACTTCAATAGTCAAGCATATCAATAAGCAACCATGTCTTTCAAAATATCAACACTAAAGAAAGTTCTCCCTAGCCCATCATGCTCAATCATTGATTCGTTCAAATCATAGTGCTCCCTAGTTGGTGCTTTATAAGAGAAGATGGAGATTCAAATAAAAAAATCACGTAAAAGTAAATAGATAGGCCCTTCGCAGAGGGAAGCAGAGATTTGTAGAGGTGCGAGAGCTCAAAGCTTAAATTAAGAGATAAAATATTTTGAGAGGCATGCTTTTTCCGTCAATGAAAACGACCGAGTAATTCCCAATACTTTCCATGCTAGATACATCATAGGCGGTTCCCAAACATAAAATAAAGTTTATTCCTTTTTCCACCATTCTTTCACAATCCATGGCTAGCCGTATCCACGGGTGCCTTCCATAACAACACTTTCCAAGGAATTTATATTTGACAACATAAAGTAAATTTCTTTTTCATTTCGGGACTGGGTATCCCTATTATCGCCACACTCTCGTGCAATGACAAGTGAATAAACACTCATCTTGAGAATAACACATCTAGCATGAAAAAATATTGGCCACCCCCTCCCGCTTCATGAGCGGTACGGGCACACAAAAATGAAATTCATTTTGAAAATTAGAGTTGGCATATACAAATTTACTTAGAACGGCACGGAAATACCACATATAGGTGGGTATGGTGGACTCATATGGCATAACTGGGTTTAAGTATTTTGGATGCACAAGTAGTATTCCCACTTAGTACAAGGAAAGGCTAGCAAATAGATTGAGAAGCAACCAACCAAGAAACGAAAATTCTCATAAACGAGCATTAAGCATAACTAACACCGAATAATGCACCACAAGTAGGATGTAATTTCATTGCATAACTATTGACTTTCGTGCTTGCATAGGGAATCACAAACCTTAACACCAATATTCTTACTAAAGCATAATTACTCACCAACATGACTCACATATTACTATCATCATATCTCAAAACTATTACAAAGAATCAAGTTTATTTTGTCCAATGATCTTCATGAAAGTTTTTATTATATCCCTCTTGAATATATATCACTTTGGGACTAGTTTCATATATTACCAATGCTTATAACAAGCTCTCAAATAAATTTAAGTGAAGAACATGAATAAATTTTTTCGTCTCTCAAAATAATACTCCCTCCGTTCCTAAATATAGGGTGTATAGTTTTTGGCACGGAAATTAAAGAACGCACATGGAGGGAAAATTTCACAAGTTTTGGGCGAGATTACACCTGACTAATTGACATGAGACAATAAAGGAGCTTGCTTGATATAAGGAGATGTAATCAAATCCCTAAAAATATTATCCAAACGAGTGGTGCAATGCAATACACCTTATATTTCGGATTTTTTCTCAAAAATCTATACACCTTATATCAAGGAACGGAGGGAGTATAAGTGAAGCATAAGAGAATTTCTTCAAAAAAATTACTAACTCTCAAATTAATCTAAGCAAAGCATGAGAGTATTTCTTCAAAAAATTAAAGCACCACCGTGCTCAAAAAGATATAAGTGAAGCACTAGAGCAATTCCACAGCTCAAAAAATTTAAGTGAAGCACATAGAACAATTCTAACAAACCATAGCATAATTATGGCTCTCTCAAATAGGTGTGTCCAGCAAGGATGATTGCGACAAACTAAAAAGAAAAACAAGCAAATACTCATATAATACAAGACGCTCCAAGCAAAACTCATGATATGTGATGAATAAAAATATAGTTCCAAGTAAAATTACTGATGTTTGTTAGAAGAAAGAGGGGATGCCTTCCGGGGCATCCCCAAGCTTAATTGCTTGGTTCTTCTTGAATATTATCTTGGGGTGCCATGGGCACCCCCAATATTAGGCTCTTTTCACTCCTTATTCCTTCATCCATCGAGATCTCACCCAAAACTTGAAAACTTCAATCACACAAAACTTAACAAAACCTTCGTGAGATCCGTTAGTATAAGAAAACCAATCTTTCCTTTTAAGTACTGTTGCAAACCCATTCATATTGTTATTGCATTATACCTACTGTATTATAACTTTACCATGGCTTATACCCCCCGATACAATCCATAGATTCATCAAAATAAGCACACATAGCAACGAAAACAGAATCTGACAAAAACAGAATGGTCTGAAAGACTCGAATTTTACTCATACTCTCTAACTCCAAAAATTCTGAAAAATTAGGAAAACATAGGAAGTTCATATATAAATCTTGTGAAAAAAAATTCAGAATTGTTCTTCTCTTCTGTGAATTTTAACAATTCTGCTACATGACGCAAAAGTTTCTGTTTTTCAACAAGATCAAATCAACTATCACCCAAAGCTATCCTAAAGGCTTAACTTGGCACAAACACTAACTAAAACATAAAAAACACAATCATAACAGAGCCATAATTTTTCAAACACTCAAGAACATAAATAAAAAAGCAAAAAAAAAATTCATTGGGTTGCCTCCCAAAAACGCTATAGTTTCATGACCCTAGCTAGGCATAATGCATAGATTCAAGTATTGTCATCTTTAGTTTTTGATCCATAGGTTTCCCCGATGATTGATTCATATGGTGGCCTAATTCTTGTTCTAGGGAAGTGTTCCATACCCTTTCTTAGTGGAAATTGAAATTTAATATTCCCTTCTTTCATATCAATCACGACACCTATAGTTCGTAAAAACGGTCTACCAAGTATGATGGGACAAGACAGATTGCAATCAATATCAAGAACAATAAAATCTATGGGAACATAGTTCCTATTTGCAAGAATTAGAACATCATTAATTCTTCCCAAAGGCTTTTTAATAGTAGAATCCGCCAAGTGCAAATTAAGAGAACATTCTTCAATATTGGTAAGACCAAGCACATCACATATAGATTTCGGAATTGTGGAAACACTAGCACCCAAGTCACAGAAAGCAAAGCACTCATAGTTTTTAATCTTGAATTTAGTGGTAGGTTCCCACTCATCATATAATTTTCTAGGAATTGAAATCTCTAAATCCAACATTTCTTCTAAAGCTTTAATCATCGCTTCTACAATATGTTTAGTAAAAGCTTTATTTTGTTCATATGCATTGGGTGAATTTATCATGGATTGCAACAAAGAAATACATTCAATCAAAGAGTAACTATTATAATTAAAGTCTTTGTAATCCAAAAGAGTGGGCACATCACTAGTTAAAGTTTTGACCTATCCAAACCAACTTTTATCAATTTTTTCAACAAGATTTTCACCCTCCGAATTATGAGGACGCCCTCTAGCTAAAGTTGACTCTTATTCAGTCCTATTTTCATCAAGTTTAATATTAATAAACAAATAATCAATAGAAGAAACACCAATCATTTTAAGATCTTCATCATTATTATGAAAGCAATCGGTAGAAAACACCCTTACTAAAAATTCCCTTTTAGCTCTAAACATAGCGTTTCTTTTCTTACTTTCATCCATAGAAACATATAAAGCTTTAATTGATTCATTAAGATCAACCTTAGGTGGAAATTTTTTAATTTTGAGATTTTCTACATCATGGGAAATTCTATCAATGCTTCTAGACATATCATCAATCTTATTCAACTTTTCTTCTATCGTAATATTGAAAACTTTTTGAGCATTGATAATTCTTTAATATTACTCTCAAGATCATAGGGGTTCCTATTATTATTGTAAGAAGAATTACCATAGGAATTGCCATAATTATTAGAGGAATTTCCAGAAAAAGACCTAGGATTAAAATTACCTCTATAAGCATTGTCATTAAAATTGTTTCGCGAGACAAAATTCACATCTACGGGATCACTATTTTGCTCAATCAAAGTAGACAAAGGCACATCATTAAGATCAATAGGAGCATTTTTACTAGCAACTAATTTCATAAGAGTATCAACTTTTTCACTCAAAGTACTAATTTCTTCAATCGAATTAACTTTTTTGCTAGTAGGTGCTCTTTCGGTATGCCATTGCAAATAATTTGCCATGATATTATCTAGCAATTTAGTAGCTTCACTTAAAGTAATCTCCATAAAAGTACCACCCGTGGCGGAATCTAAAAGATTTCTAGAAACAAAATTCAATCCCACATAATTTTTTTGTATAATCATCCAAAGATTTAAACCATGAGTAGGACAATTTCTTAGCATCAATTTCATTCTTTCCCAAGATTGTGCAACATGTTCATGCTCAAGTTGCTTAAAATTAATGATTTGATTTCTAAGGGAAATAATTTTGGCGGGCGTAAAATACTTAGTAATAAAAGCATCTTTGCACTTATCCCAAGAATCGATACTATTGCGAGGCGAAGAAGAAAACCACAATTTTGCACGATCCCTCAAAGAGAAAGGAAACAATTTTAATTTCACAATATCATTGTCCACATCTTTTTTATTTTGCATATCACACAATTCCATGAACGTGTTTAGATGGGAGCGGCATCCTCATTAGGAGTATCGGAAAATTGCTCTTTCATAACAAGATTTAACAAAGCGACATTAATATCATAAGACTCCGCACTAGCGGTAAGAGGAGCAATCGAAGTACTAATAAAATCATTATTATTAGTATTGTTAAAATCACACAATTTGGTATTTTCTTGAGACATCGTGACTACGCAAACAAGATCACACGCAAACAAAAGATCGAACGAGAAAAAGGTGAACGAAAAAGAAGGCAAATATTTTTGTGAAGTGGGGGAGATGAAAATGAGAGGCAAATGGAAAATAATGTAAATTGCAAGGAGATGAGATTTGTGATTAGGAACCTGATAGATGTTGATGATGTCTCCCCGGCAACGGTGCCAGAAATTCTTCCTGATTGCTTATATGATGGAATGAAGCACTATTAGGGGTGCAAGGTTGGAATATAGAACAATAGTAACTCAAAGGATGAGTTAAAGTTGTGAAAATGTTGAAGTGGGCCACAACCCACAGGCCCATGAGTTAATAAGGATCAAGCACTCCCTTGAAGAAGAAATTTGGAAGAAGTTGTGATTCCGTCAATAGACGTTACTTAGGAGGATACGAAAAACCCGAGTGTTGTGATGAAACGATAGACATCTTGTTTAGCTTGCAGAGTAAATGGAATTATCCAAACTAAGTTCGGCGACAAGAGAAATTCTGCAATGCTTGTGAGGATGCCCAAGTGTTAGCTTAGGTGATTCACTGTCTGCGTATGTAGTAATGGTTCAAGTACGGGATGGATTGGCCCCCATACCGGAGACTTCTATCATGAGCTATCATATGTTGATGGAAAATCAGAGAGCCTTGAAAACCTTAGAAGAGCGTCGACACGACAAGCCAAAAACCTTAGAACGGCAGGACGATGGAACCCTGTACAGGCAACCGTTGCTAATCGTAGGATATACGGTGAGATTCAACCCAGACCCGTTTCTAGCAGAATCCAGAAATTGTTGACCACCATGAGAATCTTGATAGTTGTTTAGCATTGGCGACAGACCTGTCAGAGATGAAGACCCAGTCTCGGAAGGACCTCCCCATGAGTGAAAGGACACAAGATTTTGAGGGAAAAGTTATGCCTATTCGCAAGAGCATCATTGACGGAGTTATCCCTGAGAATATGAGGAAGTCGACACCGTCAACACTAAGGAGGGAGTACATGAGTTTTGACGGGACCATAATCCTACTCTTAAGTGTGGTAGCACACTAGACCATACCGATCAATGGATTTGCTAGAAGACAGCCAAGTCCTAACCTTCCCTTGATAGCCTCTTCAAATCTCGAGGACGAGATTCATTTTAAGTGTGGTAGTTTGTAACATCCCAAAATTCCAAATTTTGGAATGTTATATTAAATACATAAGTTTGATTGTTTGTTTGATTGTTGGGTGAATGATTGAGTGAAATTGAGTGGAATTTGAAACTTTTTGAAAGTTGAATGAGAGGGAATGAAATGACTTTCCCAAACTTTCATTTTGCATTTTTATCTCCAAGAATTCAAATTCATTTTTAATACAAAACCCTAGAGTGAAGACAACATGACTTCTTCCATTTGAAGTGAACAGTGGTTTTGGAAAGATTTGAATTCCTTTTTGAAAACACTTCAAAGTCATAAACTTTATGCAACTCAAATCCTCACGAAAGAAGATGAAATGACTTCTTCAAAGATGAGTTGGAGGTTTAAAAGAAACAATTTGAAAAGCCCCTTTGAAGTTATTTGAAGCCACCTTCATTTTGAAGTTATTTGAATTTTCAAATTTCAAAATCGCTGGAAATCTTCAAATGAGAGAAGTAAGTATGACACTTCAGATATTCAGAGGCATTTGAGATATATTTGAATGAGGAAAAACAGAAAAGAATTGGAAGTGGTTTGAAAATCAAATTCAAAACCATTTAAGAGTTATTTGGGTTTTATTTAAATTATTTTTCTCCAAAAAAAAAATATATGGAAATTAGGGTTAAATAATTCCCTACAACAGAAAAATGGAGAAAATAAATTTGAAATAATTTTGGTATTTTAAAAATGATTTTTATTGGGTTTTATTACAACAGCATCACTGTTTGACTTTTGTGAATTTTTGTGGATTTTATTTGCCTCTAAAAAATAGTTCATGTTGTAAGATTTATTTTTCTAAAGATTTTGATATATTATATGCCTATATAATAGTTTTATTTTATTTTGGTTCTTTTCTTTTTCTTTTCTGTCAGGTTTTTAAATTAGGAAAGTTCTTTTAATAGGAAACGTTCGCCCGGCCCACTAAGGCGATCTGGCCCAGATCCGCTTTTCCCTGCAACGAATCATATCTGATCGGGCATCCGATCCGACCTCTCCCGGCCCGCTCTCGCTGACAGCCTGGGCCCACTGCCCGATTCCCTACCCCGAGTGATCACCTTCCTTCTCCCCTCGCTCCCTTTCCTTCTCACCGTCGACCTCGCCGGATTCGATCGCCCTGCCGATCCCCTGCCTCTTGAGCACCCCTAGCCCCTCTCCCTATAAAGAGCAGGCGCTCCGCACCCGATGCCCCCCTTAGCTTCCTCCCCATTGCCCCGCCATCACCGCCATCGCTCGCCGTCGACCCGCTCTGCTGCCGCACTCCGTCGTTCGCCCCTCCGCCCACAGCCACCCCCGACCTCCACCTCCATCACCACCCACTCCGCCATCATCGACCACTTCGAACGCCGCCCTCGTCGACGCCAGAGAGCCACCAGAGATGCCTCCCCCTCGCCACTGCCGCCTCGGCCTCGTCGGAACAACCACCGCCGCCACTGTGAGCCCGCTCTCCACCTCGACCATCTGATCTCCATCCAACGACACAGATTAGATCCGTGTTTTTTTATTTTATGCGCGAACCATTTTTGTTTTACGCTTCGGCCGCCCGCTCGCTTTGCCCGCTCGGTCACCCTGCTGGCCCAACCGGAGCCAACCACGTAGCCCATCGCCCGTTGGTAGCAATTTTTTTAGTTTCCGTTTAAATTTTCAGAATAGTTCTATTTTTAGATTCTTTATATCTTTTAGATTTTAAGTCCAAATTTAGTGATTCTTTCTGCATTAGTTTCCAAATTTTACGAAGTTTCTGTTGGTGCATTTGGATTTCAAATTTTAGTAGTTTAAATTTGAATTTGCATGAATTTGCTCAAATTAGTTTTTTGGCCATAACTTGAGTTTGAAAATAGATTTTGATTTGATTCTTTTTGCTCCTAGTCACTAGTAGAATTGCTTATCTATACTCCCTCCGTCCCAAAATTCTTGTCTTAGATTTGTCTACATGCGGATGTATCTATTCACATTTTAGTTTTAGATACATCCGTATCTAGATAAATCTAAGACAAGAATTTTGGGATGGAGGGAGTAGGATTTAGTATTTTGTTTTTAGGTTATTTTAAAGTAGTGTTTTAGTGAAAACAGTACTGTTTTCTATGTAGTTTTGTTTTGTTTGTACCTTAGTGTTTTTTATTTAGATTTAATTAATTCTTTTTGCAAAGTTTTGTTGTTTGTAATATACTTCTGTTAGACTTCAGTAGCTAATTTTAGAAGAAAAAAAATTATTAGTTTTACTATTGTTTAGAATCTCAGTTTAGCATAGCTAGTATATAGTGTATGTAATAGCTAGTATATTGTATTTATTTTTGCTAGAAATTATTTTAGATAATTTCTTTCTGTTGTTTTGATGTAAATAGATTTTCTTTTCTGTTAAGTAATTGTTAGATTAATTTAGTGTTGTTATGAGAGTTATTGGTTGATATTGTGTGTGTTGGTTTTCTTTGGATGTTTTTTTTGGCCTTCTTTGATTTCATTATTGTTTTCTTTATTTCTTTTATTTGGTTTACTGTTATTTTGATTGATATTATTGATTGCTTATGTGAATACTATGTTTGATCATATAGATTTCAACGAAGTGAAGAATAGTTCTACCAAGTCATTATTCTGGGAGCGTTATTATCTTCATCAAGTAATACTAGGCAAGTTCACTTTGACCATGTTATTCATACCTATGTTTTTATTGCATCTAGTGTCACCATTCATAATCCCTCCAGTAGTGATATTGACATCTTGTAGTTGAGTAGAAGCATGAGGTAGGAACCCATACCCCTGTTACCAAGCCCGTGAACGTCAATTATTTTAATGCTACGCTTTAGTAGACGGGGATTGGTATGAGAGTTCGTGAGTGGTGTGAAGAAGGAGGACTCTACGTCAATGACGACAACTCCATGATGGCATATGCAAGGACTGCATCTTCAAGGCCTCAAGACTTCAAGACTCGAGAAAAGAATTCAATATACCTCTGGGTGGAGAATGGTTAAGAAGGGTACATATGGTGCGTCCAGTACTCAGTGATTCCGGAGAAGCGTCGTGTTATTATGCGGAAAGCTCCACCCAGGCTCAAAGAGACGGAAGAATACTTCATGCCCGGAAGCTTACCTGTGCAACCGCAAGTCACTATGGGCTTTGGCTTGGTTGACCCTAGTGGTGACTCTGGCTGGGACAGTGCCAGCAGATGTAGAACTACGGTAGGATTGGATGGGCACCGGACAGTGGTCAGAGGAACTCTTCGGAAGACCATGTTCCGATCGTCCTGTTCTCAAACGATCTGAAGTGCGAGGACGAAAAGGGTGGGATCAAATCTTGCGAGTAAAGTGTACAAACCTCTGCAGAGGGTTAAAACCTAATCGATTAGCCGTGTCCACGGTTACGGACAATTTGAGCCTCTGGACTTGGATCTATCTCAGAACTCTCAACACCGTATTGATAACTTAATTGTGGGCATGAAAGTGCAACTAATCCCCGGGTGATTTTGGTAATTCATAACAACATATAGCTCATTGAACTAATATCCATTCAAGTTTAATATTTCAGAAAGTTCAATGAATGGCATGACATGGACTAGAGATGTGGACCCCTCAAAATGCTAAGGACACATATTGGCAAAAGCTCAAGACTCTTCATTTATATTTTAGTGATCCAAGATCACACTGAGTCCATAGGAAAGCCAATACTATTAAAAGGGGACGAGGTGTTGCTTAATGGCTTGCTTGCTCAAAGTGCTTAGTGATATTGCTCCAAAACCCTCAACCACTTTCTCATCTCAAATATGTCCAAAACCCAAAGTCAAACTCGGCCCCACCGAATCATTCTATCCGGAGCCACCGAGTTCATATGACATAGCCACTGCCAGAAACCCTAACAGTTTGGTCACACCGATACGGATCTCGGTCTCACCGAGATGACCTTGCAAACTCTCTGTTGCCTGTTGCAATTGTTTATGTCTCACCGAAATTGCGATCGGTCACACCGAGTTGGCTTGACATTTTCTCTGTTGCCTTATTGCTTCACTTCGGTCTCACCGAGTTGATGCAATCGGTGCCACCGAGTTGATGTTTACCCTAAGCCGTAGCACATCGGTCCCACCGAGTTGTTCCAGTCGATCCCACTGAGATTCCTAATGTTCACATTTTGAACTAAATCGGTCTCATCGAGTTCTTCTATTCGGTCTGACCGAGTTGGGTCAAATGTGTGTAACGGTTGGATTTTGTGTGGAGGCTATATATACCCCTCCACCCCCTTCTCCATATGTGAGATAGCCATCATAACGTGCCTACACTTCCAGCATACATTTTCTGAGAGAGAACCACCTACTCATGTGTTGAGATCAAGATATACCAATCCTACCACAAGAATCTTGATTTCTAACCTTCCCCAAGTTGCTTTCCACTCAAATCATCTTTCCACCATATCCAAATCTGTGAGAGAGAGTTGAGTGTTGAGGAGACTATCATTTGAAGCACAAGAGCAAGGAGTTCATCATCAACAAACCATCTATTACCTTTTGGAGATTGGTGTCTCCTAGATTGGTTAGGTGTCGCTTGGGAGCCTCCGACAAGACTATGGAGTTGAAACCAAGAAGTTTGTAAGGGCAAGGAGATCGCCTACTTCATGAAGATCTACCAGAGTGAGGCAAGTCCTTCGTGGGCGATGGCCATGGTGGGATAGACAAGGTTGCTTCTTCGTGGACCCTTCGTGGGTGGAGCCCTCGGTGGACTCTCGCAACCGTTACCCTTCGTGGGTTGAAGTCTCCATCAACGTGGATGTACGATAGCACCACCTATCGGAACCACGCCAAAAATCTCTATGTCATCATTGCATTTGCACTCTCCAAACCCTTCCCTTTACCTTCATATGCAATGTTTTACTTTCCGCCGCTACACTCTTAGAATCGCATGTGTAGGTTGATTGCTTGACTTGTGCTAATTGCTAAAATCTGCCCACAACTAAAATTGGGAAAAGGTTAGATTTTTATTTGGTCAAGTAGTCTAATCACCCCCTCTAGACCTACTTTCGATCCTACAAGTGGTATCGGAGCCTTGGTCTCCATTTGCCTTGATTTCCGTAGCTTTGGTGATCATAGCCTTGGTTAGGAGAGTATGGCATCTAGCGAGGGAAATTACCACTATAGAGGTCCTTACTTTGATGGTACTAATTTTGCTAGTTGGAAGCATAAGATGAAAATGCATATTCTTGGTCATAACCCCGCCATTTGGGCTATTGTGGGAATTGGCTTGCAAAGTGATTTCTTCGAGGATGGAAAAGAACCGGATCGTGAAGCGTCCGTGGAAGAAATGAAGATGTTGCAATACAATGCTCAAGCTTGCGATATTCTCTTCAATGGATTGTGCCCCAAAGAATTCAACAAAATCAGCCGCCTTGAGAATGCAAAGGAAATTTGAGATGCTTTGGTTGATATGTACGAAGGTACCGAGTCCGTCAAGGAATCGAAATTGGATGTGCTTCAAAGTCAACTTGACAAGTTCAAGATGAAGGATGGTGAAGGAGTCACTGAGATGTACTCTAGGCTTGCTCTCATCACAAATGAGATTGCTGGCTTAGGAAGCGAAGAGATGACCGACAAATTCATCATCAAGAAGATCCTAAGAGCCTTGGATGGAAAATATGATACCGTGTGCACATTGATCCAAATGATGCCCAATTACAAAGATCTCAAGTCCATGGAAGTCATTGGTAGAATTGTTGCTCATGAGATGTCACTCAAGGATAAGGAAGAACTCCACAACAAGTCAAGTGGTGCTTACAAAGCTTCAAGTGATGCTCCCACAACATCAAGTGCGAAGCAAGTCTCCAATGAAGAATTGAGCTTAATAGTGAAGAACTTCAACAAATTCTACAAGAATAGAAGCAAAGAGAGAAGCTCCCAGTCAAGATCCTACAATGACAAAAGATCTTCTAGTCGTGATCGTAATTGCTACAATTGTGGAAGACCCGAACACTACTCCAATGAGTGTACGACTCCCTACATAAAAAGAGAAGATTCACCAAAAAGGAGGAGTAGAAGAGATGAATCACCTCCAAGAGAGAGAAGGAGTAGAGGTGATCGTTATGAACGAAGATCCTCTCGTAGAAGCAAGGATTCGGAAAGGAAGGACAAGTCATCAAAGTGCTATACAAGACGAAGACATCAAGCTCATGTTGGTGAATGGGTATTCGGTTTCGACTCCGACAACTACTCCGAGAGAAGCTATCACTCCGACTCCGAAGGTACTCAAGATGAAGGTGTTGCCGGTCTTGCACTTGTGTCGACCAACTCCTACGACATATTTGACTCACCAAATGAAGGAATTGGAAGATGCTTCATGGCTAAAGGCCCTAATGTATCACACCCCGAGTATGTTGATTTCAATAGTGATGAAGATGATTTGCTAGGTGATGATGATTTACTTGTTGATAACTCTAGTGATGAAAACTATGATGAACTTGCTAATAATCATGCTAATCAAGATGAAATGAATGACAATGATAAGAAGGAGATTGAGTGTCTAACTAAAGAACTAAACACTCTTAAGTTAGCTCATGAAACAACTCTAGAGGATCAAAGAGAGCTCCAAAGGACTCATGAGAAGCTACGCTTCAAGAAGCTAAATTTAGAGCAAGAACATGAGTTCCTAAAAGCTATCAATGATGATCTTCGAAAGAAGAGTTCTTCTTACATTGCCAAGCGTTTACTCTTGTCCACTTACATGCCACAAGTAAAATCTAGCAATAAGAGCCAGAAAGATTCTTCCTCTAGTAGTAACAATAACCATGTTAAATCCAATGTTGTTGCTTCTAGTAGTTCTCTTGATTCCACTAATGATTCTCTTAGCCAAGTTACACTTGAGTAAGAAAATAGCTTATTGAAGGGAATTATAGAGAAAGGTGTTTACAAGAGCCTTGCCGGGAGTAAGCAATCTGAGGAAATTATACGCAAGCAAGGAAGGCACTGGAAGAATCAAGGTGTTGGTTTTGAACGAAAGTTCAATGCCAATGGAGTTGAGTGGGAAGAAGATCAATACCCCAAGACGAAGTTTGTTCCTCAACAAGAGAAGTATGATCCCACTTCTTTCAAAGGAACACAAGCTCAAGATGATCTTCCACCACAAGACCACAAGCTAAAGGGCAAGGACAAGCTTCAAGAAGAGATTGATCCATTTGAAGAAGCTCCTAAGGCCATGGTCAAGTGGGTTCCCATGACTACGTCAAGTTCTACTTCATCAAGTACGACTACAACTATAAGGATTCCCATCAAGTTGATGTGGATCCAAAAGAAGAAGAACTAGAGAGTTCTTGAGGGTGACTCTGCCAACACACTTCAGTCATATTCATTTTGGCAAGGACATGTGCAATCAACTTCCATATCTTGCACTAGTTCATGGAGTCACAAACCTCTTGTTGGTAATACAAGGGACAATGTAACTTAATGCTTTCATGGACATCATCATATTTGTGTTTCACTCTATGTCTATGGATATCCTTGCATGTTCCTTGTGGGACTAACCCATGTAGGTATTGAAAGTGCAACACACTCCAATGGATTGCTCCAAAAGATCTACATCAACATTGAGCATCCACATCTTCACTATCTACATGAAGTCATCATCAACAAAACCCAAGGTTAGTTCATCCCTCTTAGGGGGGATATCACATCTAGGGGGAGCTTTGCTCTAAAAATTGAGCTAAAGCAACTCTAATGGTGTGAACACATTAATGCTTTATGTAAAAGTGGTAACCCCACTTGTGCTTAAACGATGAGTATGACCTATGATCAAATGTTCTCATTTGACTCCTAAGTCAATGTACTCATATATAGATGACCTAGTCATCACCAATTGCTTGATAGATGCTAGAGTGTTTGTGCATGCTTTGTCACATGTTTCATTTGCTATCTTATTGTGTGAGCATGTTGGTTGCATAATTTTCTCCATTCGAGGACATCCATTTGTAGTTTTGATTGTTTGGTTTTTATTGGCCAAATGGATGGACAAGAATGCCTAAGTACTCCCTCTAGCTATCTATGCCTTTTCTCTTCTCAAATTCTATTCATGCTACATCACAAAATTTGAACAAGTCTTTTTCAGACCCTCCGGGTGAGGAGCACTTGGAGCCACCGATCCGTCAAGGGCTGACTTCCAAAACCTCTCAGTGAATTTTGGTCAGACCAACTTATTCATATTCGGTCCCACCAAAACCACTAAGTTGATCTAGGTTTTCACCTCAGTGCCACCGATTAGAACAATTCGGTCTCACCGAGTTGCAGCAACTGCAAGCAGTTTTGCTTCTCGGTGCCACCGAACCATTCCACTCGGCGCCACCGATAGCTAATGGGTATAAATACAGCGGCCCGACGTTTGGAAAATCCTTCAAACACTCAAGCCAGCGCCTCCCATTGCTGCCGCTCTTCGTCTCCGGATCGTCATCGTCTCCACTTGTGCACCGTCGTCGCAGGTCTCCGCCGCCGTCAACAGGAATCACCTCCACCGTTGCCGCCGAAGCGAGCCATCACCAAGTTAGGGTATGGTTCAGCCCCTCTGTGCAATTTTCTTTCTCTGATTCAATGCACAAAGTAAATGCTTATATTCTTGCCATGATTGAAAGCTTCCTATTCACACAAAAATTCCTCTAGATTAGTTTTGATGCAAAATCTTAGGGTTAGGTTTTTGCCGAACTCATCTCGGACGGAACGAATTGAAGTTTTCGGTCCCATCGATTGGCTTAGGCCATTGCACTAAGTACAACTTGGTCTGACCCAAACATACTGATCGGTGAGACCGAAAGCAATTTCTCAGTGAAACCCTAGCATCTCGGAGTCACCAAACTGCAACTCGGTATGACCGAAACTGCATGTTTAGGCTCTGTTAAGTGCTTCGGTGTCACTGAGATTATCAAATCGGTAGATCCGAAATGCTTTCTGCAGAAAACTAAAATTAAGATTTTGAATCAATTTTTTGTAAAAACCAGCTGTCTTTTGTGATGCTCATCCCACTCTGTCTATGTCCATCTATTCACAGGGTCTGTTGCAGAGATGTCTGAGGCTAGTGATAGTCAGAACAGGTCAGAGGAACAAGTCAACCTCAGTGAGGGCACTAGTCCCAATAGCAGCTATGATGAGGGTAGCAGAAGCACTCCTAGCAACTTGCCAAAGGCTGCTACCAGATAGAGGAAGAAGAGAAATTCTGACAGTGAAGATGAGGACTTTGTGGTTGAGGAAGAAGTGACTTGCAAGAAGAAAGTGGTCAAGAAAAAGTATGTTGGTGCTGCTGCCACCACCAAGCCATGACTACATAAGAAGGCTCCTGCCAAGAGAGTTCCAATGTCCAAAGCTAGAAAATCAACTGCTGCCCATTTTTTTAATGAGACTATGGAGTTCACACTTGAGCCCAGAGAGGAAGATGAAGCTGCTGGTGGAAAGAAGAAAAGGAAGGAAAGGGTCAGGAAGACCATTGCCAGAGTTATTGGAAAACCTTCCATGATGAGAGATTCTGATGAGGATGAAGAGGAGGAGGAGGAAGAAGCTGTTGCACCGCCTGCCAAGTCTCAAAAGCTGATGGCTGATGCTATCAAGACTGGTGCTGCTCCTTCCAAGCCCAAGACAAAACCTCCACCAGCTGCACCCAAGTCAACTGCTCCAAAGAGACCCACAAGGAATATCCCAGCTGCAGATAAGAACAAGGCCCCAGTGCCTGAGGTTTAAGAGGATGATGAGCCACTAGTGCTCAGGAAATTGAAGCCTAAGATTCCAGATCATAATGATGATCATCCTGTGGCTGAAAACATGAAGTTGAGAAAAGATGCAGGTTTGAGACAATGGAGGAAGACGGATCCGTATGCCACAAGGAGGAGGACTACTGTGGACTATCGATTCCATACCATAGAACAACAGGACTTCTATGAGACTGTGCTCCTGGATAAGAAGCCCATAGTTTGTGATATGAAATGGGTTGATTGGGAATACATTGATGATAATGAAGACTATTTTCCCCATGTTCATGAGAGCTACAGGCTGAATGGAGTTGATGCATTTGTTGGACAAGAACTGACAAAATGGAATGATATGATGATTATGCAGTTCTACTCCACTGCCCACTTTTACCCAGATGGTAAGATTGTCTGGATGACTTAGGGAACCAGGTACCAGTCATCAATTTCCGAGTGGGCTGAGCTCATCAAAGCTCCAAAGGAAGATGAAAATGACATTGATGTTTATGGCAAACCCAGGAAGGATCACAACTCCATGGCTAATATGTATAAGCCTATACCCGATGCAGCCCTGGAGACACACATATTTGGATCTAGCTACTACCTGCTTGCTGGATTGAACACAATGAACACCATCTTGAGGCATACTTTGTTGCCCAAGTCAGGAGATCACAAAATGATACGTGGTCATTCCATCAAATTGCTACACTTGTTTGATATTCCCCAGAAATTCAAAGTCATGAGCTTGATAGTAGAGACAGTCAAGAGGACAGCAGCTAACCAGAAGAGGTCTTGTGGATATGCCCCACACATCCAGATGTTGATCAACTCCAAGGTTGGAACTGGGACATATCTCCTTGACAAAGAGCATCTACCTCTTAGGACCGATTTTGACGACAATGAAGTTGTCATGGATGCATCACATCCTACATCTGCAGAGGCCCAGGAGAAGATTGAGAAGGATAAGGCTGCAAAAGCAGCAAGTGCTCCAGATGCTTCAATGGTGAATCTCAAGTCCAAGCAAGATCAGCTCACATATTTGCTAGAGGCTACCATGAGGATTGAGAAGAGCTTGGCCACCTTGACTCAGAATTAGGAGAGTCTTGAAAGGATTGTTGAGAGCAAGATATATGACCTAGATGTGAAGGTCACAGAGATTTAGACCATAGTGGAGAAGCTGAGGGATGATGCTGAGAACAATGATGACAGACCCACCACTGACAGGTTCCAGACAGTGCCAAGGGCACAAAGGTCTTCTGCTGAGCTAGTTGCAGACTTGAGACCTACTCATTTTGCTCCTACCACCATAGCTACAATTGCTCCTCAAGTATCTACTCCACCAGCTCCACAGACTTCAACAAAAGCATTTGCAGATGCACTCCTCTCCACGCCGTCTACACACACCGGAGCTACAAGCCAGAAGACCCCTTCAGGAGCTCCCGGAGATTGTGTCTAGAGTGCCGCATAGCACTATACGTTTTCAAACTTTTTGGTAACTTGTTGCCAAAGGGGGAGAAAGTGTATGGATCATAGGCTTCGAGAGAGAGAGAGTCTTTTGCTTTTGTTGGTTTTTATTTGCCTTGCTACCTTGCTACTTTGGTTGGTTGTTGCTACTACTTGTGTTATGCTCGTGACATACTTATGTGATCATGTGTTTGATCATATTATGCTTAATGTGTGCTTGCATGTTATCACTATGGATGTTTGTGTATGATCAATCACTTTTATCCTTGGTGATGAGTGCATGTTATCCTATTCTTATCATTTTGTGCGCTCCACCAATATGTATGTGACATGGAAGAGTGACCCACGATCCTAATCGATTGTGCATTTGCATTCAAACACAAATTTTAAATAATGCACAAATTTAGGGGGAGCTCTTGCTTATCACATACTTCTCAAAGCGACGATGTATTTCATTCATATTATCATTTGTCGAAGCTTTGATCTATATGTTGGCATCAATTACCAAAAAGGGGGAGATTGAAAGTGCAACTAATCCTCGGGTGGTTTTGGTAATTCATAACAACATATAGCTCATTGAACTAATATCCATTCAAGTTTAATATTTCAGAAAGTTCAATGAATGGCATGGCATGGACTAGAGATGTGGACCCCTCAAAATGCTAAGGACACATATTGGCAAAAGCTCAAGACTCTTCATTTATATTTTAGTGATCCAAGATCACATTACGTCCATAGGAAAGCCAATACTATTAAAAGGGGATGGGGTGTTGCTTAATGGCTTGCTTGCTCAAAGTGCTTAGTGATATTGCTCCAAAACCCTCAACCACTTTCTCATCTCAAATATGTCCAAAACCCAAAGTCAAACTCGGCCACACCGAATCATTCTATCCGGAGCCACTGAGTTCATATGACATAGCCACTGTCAGAAACCCTAATAGTTTGGTCACACTAATACGGATCTCGGTCTCACAGAGATGGCCTTGCAAACTCTTTGTTTCCTATTGCAATTGTTTTGGTCTCACCGAAATTGCGATCGGTCACACCGAGTTGGCTTGACATTTTCTCTGTTGCCTTACTGCTTCACTTCGGTCTCATCGAGTTGATGCAATCGGTGCCACCGAGTTGATGTTTGCCCTAAGCCCTAGCACATCGGTCCCACCGAGTTGTTCCAGTCGGTCCCACCGAGATTCCTAACATTCACATTTTGAACTAAATCGGTCTCACCGAGTTCTTCTATTCGGTCTGACCGAGTTGGGTCAAATGTGTGTAACGGTTGGATTTCGTGTGGAGGCTATATATACCCCTCCACCCCCTTCTCCATATGTGAGAGAGCCATCAGAACGTGCCTACACTTCCACCATACATTTTCTGAGAGAGAACCACCTACTCATGTGTTGAGATCAAGATATACCAAGCCTACCACAAGAATCTTGATTTCTAGCCTTCCCCAAGTTGCTTTCCACTCAAATCATCTTTCCACCATATCCAAATCTGTGTGAGAGAGTTGAGTGTTGGGGAGACTATCGTTTGAAGCACAAGAGCAAGAAGTTCATCATCAACACACAATCTATTATCCTTTGGAGAGTGGTGTCTCCTAGATTGGTTAGGTGTCTCTTGGGAGCCTCCAACAAGACTGTGGAGTTGAACCAAGAAGTTTGTAAGGGCAAGGAGATCGCCTACTTCGTGAAGATCTACCCGAGTGAGGCAAGTCCTTCATGGGCGATGGCCATGGTGGGATAGACAAGGTTGCTTCTTTGTGGACCCTTCGTGGGTGGAGCCCTCCGTGGACTCGCGCAACCGTTACCCTTCGTGGGTTGAAGTCTCCATCAATGTGGATGTGTGATAGCACCACCTATCGGAACCACGCTAAAAATCTCCGTGTCAACATTGCATTTGCACTCTCCAAACCCTTCCCTTTACCTTCATATGCAATGTTTTACTTTCCGCTGCTACACTCTTAGAATTGCATGTGTAGGTTGATTGCTTGACTTGTGCTAATTGCTAAAATCTGCCCACAACTAAAATTGGTAAAAGGTTAGATTTTTATTTGGTCAAGTAGTCTAATCACCCCCCTCTAGACCTACTTTGAATCCTATAGGGCAACTTATGTTGATTTGGGGCTATGAGACATCGGTTGGCGGAACCATGTCATAGTAGATAACTCCGTAGTGAGGACTCCTAATATTCCTTTGTTGTAGGGAAAATAAAACCAGCTTTTTCGCAAAAAACCTCAGGCACAGAGCCACAAAGCCATATTGCATATAGAATAGTTATATCATCTATTTTTCTTATGGTGATCTTGTTGGTACATTCAATTTACTGACCTACACGGCTGCAATGTATCATGTTGTAGGATTATTTCTACGACGTGTGAGTTTCGTTGTTGGGTTACGGTCTACACTCAACCTGCCGATGGCGTTGATGGGACTCCACACCCGATTGATTGTTTCCGCCGAGACTTATGAGGTATATAGCAGTTTTATGTTATTTATACATGTGATTGCAGTTTGATATATACATTAATGTACTGTGTGTGCCAGCATACTAATCCAGGGATGGCACAGATACACAGAGGCTTGACCGTTTGAGGTTGGGTCGCTACAGCTATGATCATGTATATAGGCATCACGTCCAAGATTAGTAGACCGACTCCTACTTGCATCTACTACTATTACTGCACACATCGACCGCTATCCAACATGCATCTAGTGTATTAAGTTCATGGAGAAACGGAGTAATGCAATAAGAATGATGACATGATGTAGACAAGATCTATTCATGTAGGAATAGACCTCATCTTTTTATCCTTAATAGCTACAATACATGCGTGCCTCACTGCCCCTTCTACCATTGGGTGAGGACACCGCAAGATCGAACCCATCACAAAGCACCTCTTCCCATTGCAAGAAAAATCAATCTAGTTGGCCAAACCAAACCAAAGTTTCGGAGAAGAGATATGTGGCTATAACAATCATGCATATAAGAGATCAAAGAAGACTCAAATAATATTCATAGATAGAACTGATCATAAAATCGCACTTCATCAGATCCCAACAAACACACCGCAAAAAGTCATTACATCGAATAGATCTCCAAGAACATTGAGGAGAACATTGTATTGAGAAGCAAAAAGAGAAAAGAAGCCATCTAGCTACTGCCTACGGACCCGTAGGTCTATGGTAAACTACTCACGCATCATCGGAGAAGCACCAATGAGGATGATGAACCCCTCCGTGATCGTGTTCCCCTCCGGCAGGGTGCTGGAATAGGGCTCTAGATTGGATCTCGTGGTTCTGGAACTTGCGGTGGCTGGAATTGTGTTTCGTCGACTCCCCTAGGGTTTCTGGAATATTTGGGTATTTATAGAGCTGAGAGGCGGTGGAAAGGACCTTTGTGGGCTCCACCACACATCAGGGCACGCTAGGGGCCTCTGGCGTGCCCAGGTGGGTGGTGGGCCCCACGGGCCTTCCCTCGTGCACTTCCTTGGCTCCCAAGTTGTCTTCTGGGCTGGAAAAAATCTCCAAAAAGTTTCGCTGTGTTTGGACTCCGTTTGATATGGATATTCTGCGAAGTAAAAAAACAAGCAAAAAACAACAACTCGCACTGGGCACTATGTCAATAGGTTAGTCCCAAAAAATGATATAAAGTTGCTATAAAATGAATGTAAAACATCCAAGAATGATAATATAACATCATGGAATAATAAAAAATTATAGATATGTTGGAGACGTATCAGGTTCCACTCGGAAGGCAGTCCCTAAAAATGTGTTCCTAGAGCACCTGCACTCGCCCATGATTAAAGAATACCCTTTCGTGGAGGGCCCCCCGAAACCAATCGGTCCATCAAATCCTACCAAGGTGGACATTCTCGTAGTGATCAATCTGGTCCAAGAAATCCTAGTTATCACTCCCGAGTGGACCGAACCATATCTGGCTTATTTGCTCAGTCAAGAACTTCCTGAAGATGAGGTTGAGGGTCGTCAGATCGTCCGTCGATCTAAAGCCTTCACCATCATGGGAGATCAGTGCTACTTCTTGAGCTTGCGTTGGTTTTTTCCCTTGAAGCGGAAAGGGTGATTCAGCAAAGTAGAGATAAGTATTTCCCTCAGTTGAGAACCAAGGTATCAATCCAGTAGGAGGAGCACACAAGTCTCCAATAATTGCACATACACAAACAAACAAATACTTGCACCCAACGCGATAAAGAGGTTGTCAATCCCTTCATGGTTACTTGCAAGGATGAGATCTGATAGTGATAGATATAAAAGATAAGTAAAAGTCTGAAATAAAATAAAAGTAAATAAATTGCAACAAGGTATTTTTGTGTTTTGATTTTATAGATATGAAAATAATATGATAAAATACAGACCCGGGGGCCATATTTTTCACTAGAGGCTTCTCTCTTGAAAGAAAGCATATGATGGGTAAACAAATTACTGTTGAGCAATTGATAGAAAAGCGAATAGTTATGATTATATCCAAGGCAATGATCATGTATATAGGCATCATGTCCGTGACAAGTAGACCGACTCCTGCCTGCATCTACTACTATTACTCCACACATCGACCGCTATCCAGCATGCATCTAGTGTATTAAGTTAACATGAATGGAGTAACACCTTAAGCAAGATGACATGATGTAGAGGGATAGATCCAATCAATATGAACAAACCCCATCTTTTTTACCCTTAATGGCAACAATACAAATATGTGTCATGTCCCTTTTTGTCACTGGCAATAAGCACCGCAAGATTGAACCCACTACAAAGCACCTCTCCCATCGCCAGAAAAAACAATCTAGTTGGCCAAACCAAATCAATAGATCGGAGAGAAATACAAAGCTATCTTAATCATGCATAAAAGAGTTCAGAGAAGACTCAAATAATATTCATAGATAATCTAATCATAAACCCACAATTCATCGGATCTCAACAAATGCACCGCAAAAGAAGATTACATCGAATAGATCTCCAAGAACATCGAGGAGAACATTGTATTGAAGATCAAAGAGAGATAAGAAGCCATCTAGTTACTAGCTATGGATCCATAGGTCTATGGTAAACAACTCACACATCATCGGAAGGGCAGCAAGGTTGATGTAGAAGCTCTCCATGGTCGAATCCCCCTCCGACAGAGTACTGGAAAAGGTCCCCAGATGGGATCTCATGAAGACAGAAACTTGCGGTGGCGGAAAAGTATTTTTGGTGTGCCCCTTGGTCTATGGGGAATATATGGGAATTAATAGAAGAAGAATTAGGGTTGGAAGTGCCACGAGGGGCCCACAAGCTTGCAGGGGGCGCATCCTGTGAGCTTGTGGCCATCTTGTGGCCCTTCTGGCCTCCTCCCGAAGCTTCCAGGGTGTCTTGTGGTCCAAGAAAAATCATCAAAAAGTTTCATTCCATTTGGACTCCATTTGGTATTGATTTTCTGTAAAGACAAAAACAAGGAAAAAACGGCAAGTGGCACTGGACACTAGGTTAATAGGTTAGTCCCAAAAAATGATATAAAATAGTATAATAATGCATATAAAACATCCAAGATAGATAATATAATAGCATGGAACAATAAAAAATTATAGATACGTTGGAGACGTATCAAGCATCCCTAAGCTTAATTCCTGCTCGTCCTCGAGTAGGTAAATGATAGAAACATAATTTTTGATGTGGAATGCTACCTAACATGTTTATCATGTAATCTTTCTTT
This sequence comes from Thinopyrum elongatum, assembly GCA_011799875.1. Taxonomy (NCBI): domain Eukaryota; kingdom Viridiplantae; phylum Streptophyta; class Magnoliopsida; order Poales; family Poaceae; genus Thinopyrum; species Thinopyrum elongatum. The sequence goes on along the minus strand of CM022300.1, from coordinate 154,810,693 downwards.
ATGTGGCATGAATATTCAGATCCATAAGATTCAAAACAAAAGTTTAATATTGACATAAAAACAATAATACTTCAAGCATACTAAAAAAGCAATCATGTCTTCTCAAAATATCATGGCTAAAGAAAGTTATCCCTACAAAATCATATAATCTTGTCATGCTCTATCTTCTTAACACAAAGTATTTATCATGCACAACCCCGATGACAAGCCAATCAATTGGTTCATTCTTTTTAATGCATTTCAGCTTTTTCAACTCTCACGTAATACATGAGCGTGAGCCTTGCATATAGCACTATGGGTGGAATAGAATATGATGTTGGAGGTTGTGTGGAGAAGACAAAAAAGGAGAAAGCCTCACATTGACGATGCTAACCAACGGGCTATGGAGATGCCCATCAATTGACGTCAATGCAAGGAGTAGGGATTGCCATGCAACGGATGCACTAGAGCTATAAGTGTATGAAAGCTCAAAAGAAAACTAAGTGGGTGTGCATCCAACTTGCTTGCTCACAAAGACCTAGGGCATTTGAGGAAGCCCATCATTGGAATATACAAGCCAAGTTCTATAATGAAAAATTCCCACTAGTAATATATGAAAGTGACAAAATAGGAGACTCTCTATCATGAATAACATGGTGCTACTTCGTAGCACAAGTGTGGAAAAGGATAGTAACATTGTCCCTTCTCTCTTTTTCTCTCATTTATTTTTTTGTTGGGCACTTCAACCTCTTTTTTCTTGGGCTATTTTTGGCATCTTATATATATATATATATATTCGTCCGGAGTCTCATCCCGACTTGTGGGGGAATCATAGTCTCCATCATCCTTTCCTCACATGGGACAATGCTCTAATAATGATGATCATCACACTTTTATTTACTTACAACTCAAGAATTACAACTCGATACTAGAACAAAAATATGACTCTATATGAATGCCTCCGGTGGTGTACCGGGATGTGCAATGATCTAGCATGACATGTATAAAAAATATGATCGGTGGCCAAGCCACAAATACTATGTCAACTATATGATCATGCAAAGCAATATGACAATGATGATATGTGCCATAATAAAATGGAACGGTGGAAGTTGCATGGCAATATATCTCAGAATGGCTATGGAAATGCCATAATAGGTAGGTATGGTGGCTGTTTTGAGGAAGATATAAAGAGGCTTATGTGTGAAAGAGCGTATCATATCACGGGGTTTGGATGCACCGGCGAAGTTTGCACCACAACTCAAAGTGAGAAAGGGCAATGCACGGTATCGAAGAGGCTAGCAAAATGCGGAAAGGTGAGAGTGCGTATAATCCATGGACTCAACATTAGTCATAAAGAACTCACATACTTATTGCAAAAGTTTATTAGCCCTCGAAGCAAAGTACTACTACGCATGCTCCTAGGGGGATAGATTGGTAGGAAAAGACCATCGCTCGTACCCGACCACCACTCATAAGGAAGACAATCAATAATAAATCATGCTCCAATTTCATAGCATAACGAGAGACCATACATGCATGCTTCGGGAATCACAAACCTTAACACAAATATTCTTACAAAACCACAATTACTCACTAGCATGACTCTAATATCACCATCTTTATATCTCAAAACAAATGCAAGGAATCAAACTTCTCATATATTCAATGATCTTCATGAAAGTTTTTATTATATCCCTCTTGAATACCCATCATATTAGGACTAAATTCATAACCCAAGCAAATTTTCATACTATTTATAAGACTATCAAAATAATATAAGTGAAGCATGAGAGTTTTAAAATATAACCACCACCGTGCTCTAAAAGATATAAGTGAAGCACTAGAGCAACTACCTAGCTCAAAAGATATAAGTGAAGCACATAGAGTATTCTAATAAATTCACGATTAATGCGTGTCCTCTCAAAAAGGTGTGTCTAGCAAGGGTGATTGTGGTAAACTAAAAAGCAAATAAAGCAAAGACTCATATAATACAAGACGCTCCAAGCAAAACACATATCATGTGGTGAATAAAAATATAGCCTCAATTAATTTTACCGATGGATTGTAGACAAAAGAGGGGATGCCATCTGGGGCATCCCCAAGCTTAGATGCTTGGTTATCCTTGAATATTACCTTGGGGTGCCTTGGGCATCCCCAAGCTTAGGCTCTTGCCACTCCTTATTCCTTAGCCCATCGAAACTTTACCTAAAACTTGAAAACTTCACAACACAAAACTCAACAGAAAACTCGTGAGATCCGTTAGTATAATAAAGCAAACCACCACTTTTAGGTACTATTTTAAACTCATTCCAATTTTATATTTGCATTATATCTACTATATTCTAACTTCACCATGGTTCATACCCGTGACGCCCTGTCGTGGGAAACCACGACCACCTATGGGGCCATCAACCCCTTTTGGTTCGGCGGGGGGACGGACACGTTACACAAAGAGCGGAGAAGCGTCACACAGCACAGCAGAGATCACACGGGCAGTCTTTACCCAGGTTCGGGCCGCCGTGAGGCGTAAAACGCTACTCCTGCTTTGGTGGATTGATGGTGGATAATGGTGGTGAACGTAGCACACTCGCCCGACAAGGTCGCTCTGGGGGCGAGAGTGGCTACGCACGTATGGATATGCGAGGATCCAACCCTTTCTACGGTCGCCATGGGCCTCCTTTTATAGATTAAGGGGTCACCACAGTGGCAAATCAGTCTTTGTGTACTGATTAGATAGCTAACAGTGCTATCATATCTAACTCTGCAGGCTGACAGAGCGCATTAAACACGCCGCTCAATGTCACATCATAGCTTGCCCGGCAGGCCCTGTCGGGCTGTTTTGCCAACTTTGCGCCTGTTTGCTTGACATGTCTTAGGACGGGTGTCATATGGAGGTGTTTTCTGTAGGAAGTGGCCGCCATGTGGCAGAAAGCAGCCACTTAGTCACCTTGGATCTCGACACCGCTTTGATTACTGACTTGCGTCGCTTGTGAGGTGGAGCGGTGGAGTGGCTTGCCTCCGCCAGCCCCGGCAGGCCTGCCGGGACGATCTGGGAGCTTGCTTCCGGGGGAAAACCCAACCCTGCCAGGCTCGCCTGCCCGGCAAGGTAGGCCCTTCCCTTAGCGATGCCTCGTTCCTCTGGCTCGCCTTGGCCTTCTCGATTTGCTCTTGGATCCTTCAAAGGAATTGATCCTCCTTGTTTGGTCTGATCTTGGTCTTGCAATCTTGTCTCTGGCTTGTGCATAGTCCGTGCAATGGACCCAGGGTCTGTTGCACCGACAGGAGCCCCCGGGCCTAGCACGGACACGCCGCTGGGCGTCGTCGGGGTAGGCCCTAACCAGTGCACAGGCAGAAATGTAAGGGCGGATCCGCCCTTTGAGATCTTCTTTGTTTCTTCGTTAACTTGAGCTCGGGTCAGTTTTCGGTTTTCCCGCGCGCCGTGCAACGCCAATTGTAGTGGGGCCATTCTTGTAATGGCCCGTGAATGACTTTAACGCACGGGCGGGTAACTGCCAATTCACCCTTCCCATCGCGCCCTTATCCTCAGCCACATATGCCACATGCATTGAGTGGGGTAGGTAATGGAAGCGCGTGGTGCGGGAGAGCATCAAAGCAGGGGCCCGATCTTCTTGGATTGGTGGAGGAGGACGGCGGGTACTCGCCGGGGAATCAGCCCCCACCCCCAGCTCGCCTATAAAAGGAGGAGCGGGGGAGGAGCGGAGGCATTCATCCACATTCCACTCCTCCTCCGCCTTCTGTTTCTTCTGGGTATGCTGAAAGGAAGAGCCTGGGGCCAGCCCCCGGGCCCTAGCTTGGAGTTGCTGACAATGTCAAATGCTCGTGCTGATGCTTGGGGAGTGAGTATGGTCCGGTGCCACGCGTTGCCGGGGGTCGCCACCCTGTTGGCGAGGTGTCCGGGGCTCTTGATGCTTGCCTGGGATGCAGTGTATGGGGTCCTTAGTGATCCCAACACTGCTCCTTCCGGCGGACCTCGTATTCTTGCTAAGGATGGCGATGTCTTCCTGCCTGCCAAGGTGGGGAGCGGCGCGCCTCGAGTGTCCTGCTCATCACAGTCGCTCGCCGTCTCTTCGGGGGAGGTGCTGGGCTGGAGGCCCGGCGTCTTCCTGGAGTGGCGGTGATGGAGAGAGATCGAGGGAAGGCTGGGGAGGCAGGAGGCTGGGCGTCAGGTCGGAGTACGATGGCACCGACGCCTTCGTCTCGTATTGGCGACCTACTGCCTCGTCTTTCCGCTCTTCTCCTCCCTCCCCGGCACCATCATCAACAGTCTCTTCGGGTGATAGCCAGGGAGGGATGTTCCCTTGGTGCCTTCCCCCTCCTCCAGCAGTCTTCCAGCTGGGCGTCGGTGGCTGATCCCTTCGGCGCCCGAGCTGGGGCTTCTTGCTGGTCCTGGAGGTGGTGATCAGGGCACCGCCGTGCTGCTCTTTGTGCCCCTCCTTCACAGCCTTGCTACTCTCGATCTTGTCAGGTCGTGCCCGGCAGGCCACGACGGGATCGGGGGTGGGCTCCTGCTTGGGTGCTCTTTAAGCTGTCTTCTCTTCCCATCGCAATACCTGGTAGAGGGAAAATGAAAAGAGGGGATCACGGGGCACTTATCTTTTTTCAGTCTTAAATCTATAGGCACTTGCCAAATTTTAGTTCAAATAATGTAATCTCTTGTATCCATGTTTATGTTCCGTGAGATTTGTACTTGTTGATCAGCATATTAATGAAAAAGATAAGCTTTGCCGGGCACTTGTGCATGTATGACATCCATGTAGAGGTGAAAACACCTCCATACTTTCATGTAAACAAGTAGGTCCCGGTAAGCTACCTTGCTGGCACCCCATAGGACTGCTACCGTGAGGCTGAGCCTGCCGGGCACAGAACCTATTGGGAGAGACCAGCCCCCCGCCAACCGCTCTCAGCCAAAGGCTACTACGACCATCCTGACCGAAGCAACGTTCATGCCAGTAGATGGGAGCACCTTTGTTTCCGAGGCGGCGAGGTTTTCATATGCACAAGTTCTACTCACGGAACATGTATGGATAAGAGATGGAACTTATCTGTTTGGCTTGCCGGAGATCATAGTGTTGGCTTGTCTGCGCATCCTCTTCCTAGGACTAAGTCCACGGTAGGAGCTTGCAGTTTATGCAAATGAAGATGATGCCAGATGCAATCTATCTACATGATCATGCAACCTATCTACATGAATCATGCAATGCTCATGAAATGCTTATGCATGCATGCAGCTTGTCGGGGGCCCCCCAGCACTTCATTTATTTCTTTGTTGCTCAGGGTCTTTGCCTGGCTTTGTACAAGGGGTTACATGCAGCTGAGGCAAGGCCTGTACAAAAGGGTGGCTGCCGGGCAGGGCCCGACAGCCGCTCCTTACGGGTAGAACTTGTGGAGATGCCCAATATTCCATGAGTTTTGCAATTGAATGCCATCTCCAGTCTCCAGACGGACCGCGCCAGGTCTGGTGACTCATACTACCCGGTAAGGGCCTTCCCACATTGGCGATAGCTTGTTTGTACCCTTGGCAGACTGAACGCGCCTAAGGACAAGGTCGCCTTCCTCAAAACACCGGGCATGAACCCTGCGGCTATGATAGTGACGTAGGGCTTGCTGATAGTGTGCAACACACGTAGCAGCCCGGAGACGGTTCTCCTCGAGAAGCACGGCGTCATCACGCATGTGCTGTTCCTGCGCTACTTCATCGTAGGCAAGCACTCGAGGTGACCCGTAAATGAGTTCCGTGGGGATAACTGCTTCTGCCCCATAGACTAGGGAGAAGGGAGTCTGCCCGGTAGCTCAGTTTGGTGTTGTTCAGAGGGACCAAAGAACCACCGGCAGCTCATTGATCCATTACCTGCCGTGCTTCTGCAGCTTATCAAACGTTCTTGTCTTGAGTCCTTGTAGCACTTCAGCGTTCACCCTCTCAGCTTGTCCATTGCTTCTGGGATGTGCGACAGATGCAAATGAGATCTTGCTTCCGAGGGCATGGACATATTGCATGAAGGCGCGGCTCATGAACTGGGTGCCGTTGTCGGTGATGATCTGGGCAGGGACCCCGAAGCGGCACACCAATCCTTTCAAGAACTTGATAGCTGACTGAGCAGTCACCTTTCTCACGGCATCTACTTCCGCCATTTTGTAAACTTGTTGATTGCAACGAACAAGAATTCAAAGCCCTTGACAGCTCGGGGGAAAGGGCCGAGGATATCGAGCCCCCAGACCGAAAACGACCATGACAAAGGGATTGTCTGGAGTGCTTGGGCAGGCAGATGGATATTTTTGGAATGGAACTGACAGGCTTCACACTTGGTGACGAGCTCAACCGCATCTTGGAGGGCTGTGGGCTAATAGAATCCTTGCCGGAATGCTTTCCCAACCAAAGCCCTTGATCCAATATGGGAGCCGCACATGCCTTTGTGTATCTCTGCCAGCAGTTCCTTTCCTCCTTCCCGGCAAATGCACTTCAATTTCACACCATTGGGCCTTCTTCTGTATAGTGTGTCATCGAAAAACTGATACATACTGGCCCTCCGGGCTACTCTTTCAGCTTCTTCTTACTCTTCGAGAAGTTCTCCAGTTTGGAGGAAATGGACTATGTGCGTTGCCCAAGTTGGAGTCTGAGGCTCGGCAACGAGGACTAGCGGCACCTCCTCATTCATGGGGGCGCATCCCTTGACTGTGGGGACCAGTGGCTCGGTAGGAGGGAGCAGCCCGGCAAGCGAAGGGGAGTTGTTTCCGGCAGGGTCCCTGCCAGGAGCCCCGAAAGGCTCTACCGGGAGAGGCTTACCGGAGTCCAATTTCCTCCTCTTTCAGGCCATTGTTGTCGGGGATATGGAGGGCTGAGTAAGATGGAGAACAAAAGTCCCTGGTTCCATAGGAAGCTTCTGCGCAGCGCACTTTGACAGGTGATCAGCAATGCTGTTTTCCGCACGGGGTACGTGTTCTGTTTGCAACCTGTCAAAGCGCTCCTCCAATTTTCTCACTTCCTCGACGTATGCCTCCATCAATGGGCTTTGGTAATCCTTGTTGACTTGTCTCACCACCAGTTGTGAATCTCCTCGAATGATCAGCTTCTTGATTCCCAATTCTGTGGCAATTCTGAGCCCGGCAAGAAGCCCTTCATATTCTGATGTATTGTTGGTTGCCTCCTCCCAGGGAAAGTGCATCTGGATGACGTACCTCAGGTGCTCTCCAGTGGGAGCCACGAGAAGCACGCCAGCCCCTGCACCTTGTAGGGAGAAGGCACCATCGAAATACATGATACATTCTTGGGGCGCTTCCTTGCCGGGGATAACTGTTTCCTGTACTTCTTCATCAGGGGTTGGCGTCCATTATGCAATAAACTCTGCCAACACCCTGCTCTGGATTGTTGACGTGCTTTCAAACTTTAGGCCAAAGCTGGATAACTCCAATGCCCATTCCACTATCCTGCCGATGGCCTCTGGGTTTCGAAGTATCCTTTGCAACGGGAAGCGGGTGACAACCGTAATCCCATGGGCTTGGAAGTAGTGGCGTAGTTTCCTTGAGGCCATGACAAGGCCAAAGATCAACTTTTGCACGCCAGAATACCTGGATCTAGCCCCCTGCAACAGGGAGCTGACGAAGTACACTGGGCGCTGCACCACCTTCTTCCTTGCCGTGTCCTTGGGGTTGCTTCCGCTGCCGTGCTTTTCTTTGTCCTGATCCGTATCTGGCCTTGCCGGGCCGCTCTCTTCCTTTTCTCGCTGTGCTACTAGGGCCGCACTAACCACTTGATTAGTTGCTGCCAGATATAGCAGTAACGGCTCTTGTGTTTTGGGTGCGACCAAAGCAGGCACAGAAGATAAGTAGGCCTTCAAATCCTGCAGCGCTGCATCTGCTTCCGGGTTCCACTTCATGGGTCCTACCTTCTTCAAAATCTTGAAGAACGGCAAGGCGCGCTCGACAGACTTGGAGATGAACCTGCTAAGTGCGACAACGCATCCTGTCAAACGCCTCACATCCTTAACCGTCTTGGGTGCCTGTATCTGTTCAATAGCCTTGATCTTATCGGGGTTGGCCTTTATCCCACGGTGGGACACAAAGAAACCAAGTAGCTTGCCGGAGGGAACGCCAAACACGCACTTCTTCGGATTCAGCTTCAAGTTGATCTTGCGCAGATTAGCAAATGTCTCTTCTAAATCCTGAATGAGGGTTGATCTGTCCTTGGTCTTTACCACAATATCATCCATATAGGCTTCAATGTTCCTGTGCAACTGTGGTTCAAAGCCAATCTGGACTGCTCTTGCAAAAGTGGACCCGGCACTCTTCAACCCGAAAGGCATGCGCACAAAGCAGTACGTGCCGCATGGGGTGATGAATGAGGTCTTTTCTTTGTCTTCCTTGGACATAAAAATCTGATGGTATCCAAAGTATGCATCCAAAATAGAGAGCAACTCACATCCTGAAGTAGAATCCACGATCTGGTCAATGCGTGGCAAGGGAAATGCGTCCTTTGGGCATGCCTTGTTCAGATCCGTAAAATCTATGCAAAGCCTCCATTTTCCATTAGCCTTGCGCACAACCACTGGGTTCGCTAACCACATTGGATGCAGTACTCCTCTGACCAAACCAGATGCTTCAAGTTTCTTGATTTCCTCGGCAATGAACTGCTGCCATTCCAAGGCCTTCTTCCGAACCTTCTGCTTGACGGGCTGGGCATGTGGGCAGACAATAAGGTGGTGCTCGATTACCTCCCTGGGAACACCGAGGATATCAGATGGTTGCCAGGCAAACACATCGATATTCACCCACAGGAAGGCAATGAGCGCACTTTCCTATTTGTCATCAAGGGTGGCGCTAATAGTGAAAGTACCATCAGTGCCAGCCAGCCCTGCCGCGACCTTTTTCACTTGGGGTGGAGTAGCCTTGGATCTCTTGCTGTTGGAACTCTCTGGCGTGTCATCAACGGGCGTGGCACATTCCACAGAGGTACGCTTCCCAGCTTCCTTACCAGTGCCTCTGCTATGCTTTTCCTTGGCGGTAACTGTGGCTTCCACGACCTCTCCCGCGACCGCGTCCCGGTACATCTTATCCACGCAAATAATTGCGTCTTTCTTGTCCGACGGGATGGAAATGACGCCCATCGGCCCTGGCATCTTCAAGGTGTTGTAGGCATAGTGGGATGCTGCCATGAATTTGGCCAGGGCCGGGCGCCCAAGGATCCCGTTGTACGGCAGAGGGAGGTCAACCACATCAAACACAACTTTCTCAGTCCTGTAGTTCAACTCCCCTCCAAATGTGACTAGCAACGTAACCTTTCCCTTAGGACGGCTCCTGCCGGGATTGATTCCTTGAAATGTGCCCGTGGCCTTAAGTTCTTCCTCTGCTATCTGGAGTTTGCTAATAACCTTTGGGGAAATCAGATTCAACCCGGCCCCGCCGTCAACCAGCATCTTTGTGACCTTGAGGTTGCGAATTGTTGGTGAGACCAACAACGGCAAGCACCCTACCGCAGTGATGCGGTCGGGGTGGTCATCTTCATAAAAAATGATGGGCGTGCGTGACCACTTGAGCAGCTTCCGAGAATCTGCCACTGGCTCCATGGCATTGACTTCACGCGCCCACTGTTTAAGTTGGCAGTGAGAGGAGTGCAAAGATGCACCCCCGTCAATGCACAGGGCGTCAGTGGCCTTCTGGAATTCCTGCTCGCTGGTTTCTTCTTCATTCCCTCCATCACTCTCATTACTGCAATCCCCCTTCTCTTGGCCCTTGGCGGGTTTCCCTTGGTTCCGAGGAGCTTTGCCGGGGCGATTTACTTCACCACCCCGGCCCTTTCCGCCAGCGCCATTCTGACCTTTTTCCTTATCATGCTTCTCATACTCAGCCTTCTATCTCTTGACGAGCTGCTCAACTTGATAACACTCCTGGAGATCATGGCCCTTGGTCCGATGAATCTTACAGTACAGCCTATCACCTTTCCCAGCTTTCTCGGCAGCCGCCGCCTCCCGGTAGTCAGCACATGCGGTAGCCTCCTTGCTGGGGGCTTCAGCCTTGGCCTTCTTGCCGGTACTAGGCGTGCCTGACCCCTCAACAGCCATCACTGTCTTATCCTTGCGCTTCTTGTTGTGCTTCTTGTTCTTCTTCTTCTTACTGATGGTTTCATCATCATCTTCTGAGTCGATGTCGATGCAGTCTTCCTCTCCAGGAAGTTTCCTCCCCTCCTCCACCTGAGCACACTTGTCCTCCAAAGTGTAGAGCTCCTTCACAGTCTTGGGCAACCGAACGTTCATCTTGGAATGTATCCTACGGTTGCGCACGTTGGATTGGAAGGCAGCTATCACGGCAGCTGGGTGGCTATCTGGGATATTTCTGTGGACTCAACTGAATCTCTGCAAGTACTTCCACAGAGATTCTCCTTCTTTCTGCCGAAGAAGCTGCAAGTCGCTGGGCCGCCCTGGTTCTTGATGGCCGCCTGTGAAGGCGCCATTGAACTCGTGGCACAGGTCAGCCCAGGTCGAAATGGAGTTCTCCGGCAGGTGCATCAGCCAAGACCTCACATTTGACTTGAGGGACAAAGGGAAGTAGTTGGCGAACACCTTCTCATCTCTTCCCCCGACAGCTTGAACAGCGATGGTGTAGATGCTCAAGAACTCTGCCGGGTTTAGTCTCCCATCATACTTCTCGGGTATCTCAGGCTTGAACGTGCGAGTGGACGACCAACGGACTTGCCGCAGCTCACGGGTGAAGGCAGGGCACCCAACCTCGAAAGGCAGGTACCCGCCATCTCCGAGCGCGGGCTCGTCGACGTCGGGGCCATCGCACCCATTGGACCGGCAGGGGTTGTCACGGCGCCGCTCGTCGATGATGCGCGTGCCTTCCCTCCGTCTTTCCTCCGGGGCACGCTGTCGGCCTTGACGCGCTCGAGGATTTGACAAAGCCATCGAGACATCATTGGGCGCCTGGTTTTGCGACTCCCGGGCGGCTTGCCGTGGTGGGGATTGCACCGTGAGGGTGGCCCCTCCCGCATGACCAGCCGCACGAGCCGTCGTTGCTGCCTGGGAGGGCCGTGGCAGTCCGTCCCGCTGTGATCCTTTTGCCTCGGCAAAACCAATCAAACTTTGGATGGTGGTTAGCCACTCATCCATCTGGTCTGCCGCCGGTGGAAATCTCAATAGCAGTTGGGCTCGCGCCATGGCCTCTGAGGCAGTGCTTGGCATAAGTGATGGCTATGTAGATCGTAGCGTCGCTTGGCTCCTGATGTTGCCGGTGGCGACTGCGCCGCGCCCTTGCTGCTGTGAACCAGCCATTTGAACGACATGGTGACGTGGCTGAGGCGCCTGAGGGCCAGCAGCTCCATTGTGCACAGTAGCTGGGTCAGCCCGCCCCGGGGGTGGCGTGTGCCCTGCGGTCGCGCCCGCAGCGGGGGCGGCCGGAGGGTTGCGATTCGCCCCAGAACGACCATCATCACTGCGGCTGTGCCCGTTGGCGAGGAGAAGGGGTTCAGGCGGAACGATCCCTCCATCCGTACCTCGTGGAGCATGGCCGTCAGGATGTTGCTAATGCTGTCCTTCCTCGGTACCTCCCGTTCCTGCTTCGGCCGTGGGGGAGGTGGCGATGGCGTCGCCTGCGCCAACCACGTCCCCCGCAGCATCCACACCCCCGCGAGGCCCCGTGTTCCCCGCGACGTCGGTGGTCGCGGGCGGCGGAGCCTTCGAGGTGGATGGGTCGTTTGCAGCCCCGGGCTTCCTCTTGGGCGCCATAGTCGATGACGCCATCGACGATGAAAAACATCGATGAAGATGACGCGCAGCGTACACTCTTGGTTTCGCGCAAGTGATCCCCCTACCTGGTGCGCCAAAGATGTCGTGGGAAACCACGACCACCTATGGGGCCATCAGCCCCTTTTGGTTCGGCGGGGGGACGGACACATTGCACAAAGAGCGAAGAAGCGTCACGCAGCACAGCAGAGATCACACGGGCAGTCTTTACCCAGGTTCGGGCCGCCGTGAGGCGTAAAACCCTACTCCTGCTTTGGTGGATTGATGGTGGATAATGGTGGTGAACGTAGCACACTCGCCCGGCAAGGTCGCTCTGGGGGCGAGAGTGGCTACGCACGTATGGATATGCGAGGATCCAACCCTTTCTACGATCGCCATGGGCCTCCTTTTATAGATTAAGGGGTCACCACAGTGGCAAATCAGTCTTTGTGTACTGATTAGATAGCTAACAGTGCTATCATATCTAACTCTGTAGGCTGACAGAGTGCATTAAATGCACTGCTCAATGTCACATCACAGCTTGCCCGGCAGGCCCTGCCAGGCTGTTTTGCCAGCTTCGCGCCTGCTTGCTTGACACGTCTTAGGACGGGTGTCATATGGAGGTGTTTGCTGTAGGAAGTGGCCGCCATGTGGCAGAAAGTAGCCACTTAGTCACCTTGGAGCTCGACACCGCTTTGATTACTGACTTGCGTCGCTTGTGAGGTGGAGCGGTGGAGTGGCTTGCCTCCGCCAGCCCCGGCAGGCCTGCCGGGACGATCTGGGAGCTTGCTTCCGGGGGAAAACCCAACCCTGCCAGGCTCGCCTGCCCGGCAAGGTAGGCCCTTCCCTTAGCGATGCCTCGTTCCTCTGGCTCGCCTTGGCCATCTTGACTTGCTCTTGGATCCTTCAAAGGAATTGATCCTCCTTGTTTGGTCTGATCTTGGTCTTGCAATCTTATCTCTGGCCTGTGCACAGTCCGTGCAATGGACCCAGGGTCTGTTGCACCGACACGCCCCTGATTCAATCGTACACTAATCATACACGCAAACATGTACGATCAAGATCATGGACTCATGGGAAGATATCACAACATAACTCTAGACACAAATAAAATAATACAAGCTTCGTATTACAAGCCAGGGGCCTCGAGGGCTTGAATACATCAGCTCGAATACACAAGAGTCAGCGGAAGCAACAATATCTGAGTACATACATAAGTTAAACAAGTTTGCCTTAAGAAGGCTAGCACAAAACTATCAACGATCGAAAAGGCAAGGCCTCCTGGCTGGGAGCCTCCTAACTACTCCTGGTCGTCGGCGGTCTCATGTAGTAATAGGCACCCTCTGGGTAGTAGAAGTCGTCGACGGTGGCATCTTGCTCCGGGGATCCGTCATCTGATCGCAACAAATCGGGTATGGGGGAAAAGAGGTAGCAAAGCAACCGTGAGTACTCATCCAAAGTACTTGCATGACTTACATCAAAACTAAACTAAGTATGTACCTAGCCTATCGAAGACTAGCATCTTCAAGCAACTTGCAGCATCAGAAGAGATAAGAGTAACATATTATAATAGTAGTAAGTATGTTGTAACATCACCCAGAGATCACTTCCTTGACTCCCTGCGAGAAAGCAATCCCGAAGCCACATATCCATTTCATGCCTCAGCATCCAGTTCTAGTTGTATCGGTCGGGATACAACTCTGAGCGTCTGTTACCGTGGACACTACTATTCGAATAGATATACTTCCTTGCAGGGGTGCACAAACTTACCCAACATGCTCGATCAACTCTGGCCGGACACACCATCAGGTCATGACCGGCCTCGGCTGATCAACACACCGTAGTCCTATCTAGGCTCAACAGAGAGCCCAGCACGCCGGTCTACATCCTAAGCGCGCAGGGGTCTTGGGCCCATCGCCCTTTGCACTCCTGCACGTTGCATATGTGGCCGGTGATCAGACCTAGCCCCCTTATACAAGCGCAGGCTTAACTAGTCCAACCTGGCGCACGGCGGTCAGTCGCTGACGTCCGAAGAGCTTACGGCTGATACATATGACGCAGAGTGCCCATACTTATTCCCGCATGGTGGTTAGTGCGAAAAAGGCCAGAGGCCTACTCGGATCACATATCCAAACCATTAGTGTCTTGGGAGCGCGTGGTAACAAGCAGAGACTCACGATCATGTGACCCCGTCGGCCCATCTCATGGACTTACGACAAGGGCTAAGAATGCCCGGCCGTGCCACGTAGTTATCTCACGGGCACCCTCCAGGTCAACCCGACTCCACATCACTCTTCACATTTCTCTCTTGGGTACCCCTCGGGGCTGACCCGACTTCATCATGGTTCTGTGGTAAGGTCAAAGTAACTGTGTGTCCAAAACAGCAACGGGAAAACCAAGGAATCACCCTCGATGGATTCCTACTCGATGTAACCGTCAAGGTGGAATTGGAGGAATCACCCTCGATGGTCCACACTTGAGGGGCTGCACGACAGAGTCGTTATCGGGAGTGGTGAAGGAGGAATCACCCTCGAAGACCACGACCGATTAGCTACACTACAGAGTTAACATCAGAAGTGTTGTATGAGGTATCACCCTCGGCACTCGATAGTATCCCTGCAGTGTCATACAACTAAAGGGGGGTGATGTGCTGTGTCGGGCTCTGGACGTCGATCACGTTGATCGAGTCATCGGTCATCAAGCGGGAGTAACTGGGACAAGGTGGGGGGTCACTGGTGGATCACTAACCAACCTATACTAAGCAGTTTAGGATAAGCAGGTAAGGTAACAATTGCAGGTTACAAAATCAGGCTATGCATCAGAATAGGATCATACAAAAGCAGTAGCAGTTCTAATGCAAGCATGAGAGGGAAAGAAATGGGCGATATCAGAATGATCAAGGGTTTTTTTGCTTGCCTAGAAGCTCTGCTGAAAAGGAAGGAGGGTTGTCGGTGACGTAGTTGATCACACGGGCAACATCGGTCTCGGGGTCTACCTAACAGAAGAGGGGGAAGAAACAGTAAATATAATGCAAACAGATGCATCACTAAGCATGACATGACAATATGCAGAGCTAGGGGTGATCTAACGCTGTACTACACGTTGCAACGAAGAGGGAAAACATCCGGAGGGGTTTTCTCAGTGTTTGGCATTTGCCGGACAAATGAAAAGAGGCGGGCGGTTCCATGTTTGCAATGTTAGAGAGGTGTGACAGATGAACGGATTGCATATTCGGATTCGGTGGATTTTTCTGAGCAATTTTCATATATAAATTATTTTCATCTGAGTTACGGTTGGATTTATATGATTTTTTCAATGTTTTAAACAATTTCTGGAATTTCTGGATTTATTATTAATAAAAAAATTAAATAGCAAAAAGCTAAGCGCACCCGATGCAGTGCACCCAGAGTGTACTAGAGGCTGACAGTGGGTCCCGTTGACTGCCCAGTCAGCAGTCAAGGTTGACCTATTGACTAGTCAAACTGACTAGGGGGCCCACATGTCATACTCACAGTTCAATCTAACAGTTTTTTTATTTTATTCTTTCATTTCTCTTATTATTTTCTCTCCTTTTTTATAAGGGCAGACCCCACTTGCAGGAACAGGGCTGGGCACACGACGACCGCTCCCGGAGGGGCGCCGGCGGCCACATCGCCTGTCCAGGGGCGGCTAGGGCGTGCACAACCAAGGCGGGCGCGGGACTACGCGGGCCGAGTGTGACGGCAGGGAGTTCCAGTGGCAGCGGCCGGGCAGAGTCCGGCTACCCGCGGGTAGTAGCCAAGCAGTGGCGGCAGGAGGCAAGCAGCAACGGCAGGAGGCAAGCGAGGGCACGAGCGAGGCTAGGGCGGGCGCGCGGGGTTCGGCTGGCGAGCGGCCGGAGCGCGGCGACTGCGACAACAACTGGCAGCAGTGGGGGTGAGTCGTAGAGCAGGGCAGCGGTGGGCGCGGATGCACGACAAGGCAGGCGCGGTGGAGCGGGAGCAGCGCGCGGGCTGGCGAACGGGCGCCGGGCGCGACTGCTGTTGGCGTGGCCAAGGGGGCTCACGGGCACAGTAGTAGGTAGTGGCAGCAGGGGCAGGTCGCAGCGGAGGACAGGAGCTGCAACGACAACGCGTGCGGGGGAGGGCGCAGGTTGGTGGCGAGGGGCGCGCGCCGACGCTGCTGGGGCATGCAGGGGCGCGACGAGGCCGCAGCCAGGTGCTCGCGGGAACGACCGGGTTGGGCAGGGGGTCGCGGCGAGCATGTGGGGGGAGTAGAGCTTCGGTCCCGGCGGCGGAAGCACACGGGTGTGATGCTACGCTGATGAAAAGGACACCGAGGAGAGCGGGATTTGGGAGAGGAGCTCACAACGCATCTAACGGAGGCGACCGTGAGGCCGGGGAAGGCTTGACGGTTGTCGGTGTCAAAACCGGCAGACCTCGGGGTAGGGGGTCCTGAGCTGTGGATTCTTGGATCAATGGTAACAAGAACGAAGGAGATGATGTTTTACCCAGGTTCGGGCCCTCTTGATGGAGGTAAAACCCTACGTCCTGCTCTTGTTTATATTGATGAAGTATCAAGGTACAGAGTTGATCTACCTCGAGATCATATGTTTTGGTCTAAACCCTAGAGATATGATGAGTAATGTCATGATAATTTGTCTATCAACTAGCCTAGCCTCGGCTTATATAATGTACTGGAGGCCTAGGATAACAAGAGTCCTAGTCGGCTACGTCGGTGGAGAGGAGTCCTTGTCTTGATCACCAAGTCTTGTGGAATCTTCCTCGTATATGTCATCGGCTGTCCGAACAGGCCCATTAGTGAATCGCCATGGGGGTCCTCGGCCCGACCTACTGGTCGGGAGACGACGTTGTGAGTACCCCTTAGTCCAGGACACCGTCAGTAGCCCCCTGAACCGGTCTTCAAGTTGGGGACGCTCCTCGGTTCTTCCGAACTGTTCTTCATCTTCGGTCGTTGGTCTTGAAATCTGGTTCAACAAATCTTCTCATCTCTGATCTTGAGGATCACCGAGGTATATCTAAAGAGTTCATACATCGGGTATCCAAGGAGTCTTTTAAGTTGTTCACGGCCTTTATCAATGCCTTGTTATTTTTACGCCACACCTCGGGTTCGAAATTTTTCCCGTGCGGCGGTACCCTCTTGCATCCGAACTCCAACGCCGAATTGCATCCGAGGTATATCTTAGCAGCCGAGCTCCAACGCCGGTATGTATCCGAGCTCCAGCGCCGGACTGCATCTGAGAAGGCATAAAGTACTTCATCTCTAAAAAAGTTTGAAGGAGGTTATCCGAGCTTAATGCCAAAAAAGTTCTCTATAGAGCCAACCACTCGCGGCCGAGCTTTTATGCCGGACTGCTTCTAAGGTGGCCTCTCACAGCCGAGCACCAACGCCGGACTACATCAGAGTTGTCATCTCACAGCCGGGCACCAATGCCGGACTGTATCCGAGATGTCATAGATTACCTCGGTCTTGAAAAAGTTAAAAGGGTTAAACCAAGCTAAATGCCGGAGATGCCCTCTATGGAGCTAGCCACTTTGCATCTGAGCTTTATGCCGGAATGCTCCCACGGTGGTGCACCACCTCGGCTGTGGGCTGATTTTTGTGAATTTAATTCCGATTTGTGCAATTTATTCTCTGCCGAGACATATAGCCAGTAGCCCTCAAGGAGTGTGTCGGCCAAAAATCCAAGATGCACCTGAAGGAAAACATAAAACCGCTGATCCCAGTAGCCCCTGAGACTCAGGTCGATTCACAAAATCGCACTGAGGATCAACTCCTAGCTCTGCAGCATACTTAGGAATAGAAACGCGGTGTAATATATTAGAGAGAAATAGTGATCGACAGATGGGCCCTTGAGAGAGGGTCTTGAGAAGTTGCCGTAATATATTAGCTTGATGCCGGATAGGTCCAGATGGTACCTACTATTGTCCGAAGATGTGTTTGCCCATAGCTCGGTCAAGCTAAACACTTAGCACTTCAAATTTTCTGCATTGAATAGGCAATGCAGTAGCCCCTGAGCCACTGGTCGGGTAGCAACACCAGATCAGGGGATCGATATGCCCCTTTAATATTTGTAAATGATAAGTGCGATGCCCAGTAGCCCCCGAGCCTTAATGTGGGCATGGGGTTGCTGAATTAAGGATCGATATCCGTTTGACAGAAAATTTTGTTGTGTTTAACACGAACTTCTCGGAAAGAGAATAAAGATCTCTTAAAGGAGCTAGAACTAACGAAAGTTGATCTCGCCAAGGTCGGCCTCAAGGGGCTTAATAGATAGGAAATCAATGCCGATAGGGAATTATGAGAGCGTTATGTCAGCTGCTTGGTTGTCTCAGCGAGATTGTGCCCTTGACTCTTTGAAAGATTGGCTACAATTATTTGACTTTTGCTCGCAATTTATGTGTAATGATTCTATGTACCGAAGTACTTTACATCATTAAAGCTCGGATCCGCATTGTACAAAACTTTGTTGACTGACCATCGGCTTCAACCTCCTCAGCCAGTAGCCGAGGAGTGATTGTCCCACTTTATAAAGCCTTTATGAGGGCAAAGATTTATGGCAAACGAGGCAATCCGGCCATACGGTTTTATAAACAAAAGGTATGCGGAGAGATATGCTATATTACTATGTAAGAAACATCTTCCAAAGAAAATAGTTTCGCTATCGGTTCCTTTCTTTGGGTTCTCATGCTGACCATGATCATGAAACCTCATCTCCGATCAATGTGGGAGGAAAATATTGAGGATTTAGTTAGGGGAGAGTTCCCGAACTCTATGGTCCATGATGAACCAGAATTTTCGCTTCCATCGTTGCCGACCAATTATATTCTTTAAGATGGCTAGCTTTCGGCTTCACCCAGTCTGAGGTACTAATCCGGATGACCCGGTAGTAACAATCGCAGAGGTGCTCCCTTTACTGCCTAGCCGAACAATCGGGAACGTAGGAGTAAGCACAGGAGCCAGGCAACCCAGCTTGGCCAAAATCTTAAGTCAAATTGATGCATATTTATGGCTTTATTACGATAATTATGGAAGGCAAATTCTCCATTGAGACTGTTTATAACCTGAAAGTGGCCCATCGTCGGCTTCCACCCCTTTGTAGATGCTACGCAGGGTGTTTTCGTACTAACAATACAACCCTTAGCCGACGTCTTGGTGCCCGGAGGCGGTTGTGTTAGCGGAAACAAGGCAATCAGATATGCAGGCTTTATAACTTTCACTTAGTCATAGGAGTTGGAAGTTCGGGGTCAGTTACTAGCCCCCGGTTAGTGTTCGGCGTCAGCCGGGGTCAAACCAGTAACACTTCGGCCAATCTTATGAAAGGCCCATCGGGTAACCTCTATCGATCTATAGTTTGACATAGTCATCGGATCGCTGACCAGTTTGCGCTCATTGTGACAGTAAGTTTTCGGCTTTCTCCACTGAGGTACTTGACCAGTTAAATTGGAAGTACAATCGCAGTGGTTCTCCCTTTGCACACCTAGCCAAACAAAGCGGAACATAGGAGGCAATCACAGGAGTCGGGCAACCCAACTATTGACCGAAGACACAATTCGAAACTGATGCATATAAAGCAATATCCGAGAACGTTTTGCCGAGGACTCCTTGGAGTACCTTGGATTTTGGTGGGTTCGGCTCTAGTCGCAGCCCCCTGTTGATATTGCCGAATCTGTAAAGGTGTCTGGCGTTGCACATTAAGACTTATGCTAGAAACACACAAATAGGTTAAAAGTGCCATAGGCTTGGGAAACCAAAAAACTTCGGTAAAAACTTTACACCCGAACTAAATCAAGTTTTTGGTGCCAATCCGAAAATTGGTCTTAAAATTAGTTTGTGCTTCTGTCGTGCTTTAACATGATACATCCGATCTCCAGACTTCAAGCGGGTCAGCCTTCGGCTTCAACCTCCTATCCCGAAGGCAGAGTGTTTCTCAGGCCAGTTTAGAGAACTAAACACGAGCGGCTTTAGAGAGAAAACAGGCTATTCGGCTATTGACCACACACTCGAGTCGAGAAAGGAGTAGTAGAAAAAGGCTTTGCAATGACTAAGAAGATAGAAAAAATATTTATTATAGAACGGCTCATATAAATTTTAAGAGCCCCCAGTTAACATGGGTAAAGGGAGTTTGTTTTGACAAACAACGTATGTGAGCACGGTCGAGCCGAACACAAATTAAAAATTTAAAAACTTTGAGCATGAAAGCGACTTAGCTGGTTAATGTATTCGGTGTTTGATGACGTGGGCCGAGCTTGCAGTGGGTCGAGGTCCCAGCTCCCAAGCCGGTTCCGAGGTGCTCGAGCGAAGAGCTCGGCCTGATGAAGTGGCGACGCCGCACGGTCGATGCGGCGAGGCAAAGCCCCTGGTCCAGCTGAGGTGATGAAGCTAGTCGGCTGGTGACGCCGAAGTCCCCGGTCTTATGTCGATTTACCTGTGCACATAAAAAAGTGCAGACCAATAGTAATAACAAATAATGATATAGTTTAAAAAAATTCTTTTACTTAATTAATATAAGTGAAGTAAATAATTGAAATAATATAGCCTGAATGTCGAGGTCAGTCCGGTAGAGTGGTCATCGTCTGGATCCGATGTAGTATCTTGTTTAGCAGGGCGAGATTAGTCGGATTGGTATCCGGGATTTCTTCGGAGCCGTCCTCCGGTATGATGGTGTGAGGGGCGAGTCTAGTCAGGGTTGACTCTGGTGTTCGGACGCAGAGGTTGCATCAAGGCTTGAAGCCGGATGTGAGATAAGAGCCGACCCCGGGATCGGGTCGGAAAGAGATCCCTAAGTCAAAGCTTCAGGGTTGTTCAAGTTAGGGTTTCATGATGCCGAACTCTTGCTCGGCTTGCTGAGGTTATGATCCGACGAGGTGTCATCGGCTTGATGGAGCGACGGCGTAGTCGACGCTGGCACAGGTCGGCAGCCGTGGAGTAATGTGGTTGGGCCGGTTTGACATCGGCACGACGGTGAAAATTGCCTCGGGAAAGACTAAAAATTTGTAGGCACGTGTTTGAGAACAACACACAATACCCTAGAAAAAGTTTCCTTCAAAAAGGATGTTCAATATCCCGTTCATGAAGAAAGATGAATTCGGGTCGATTCATTTTCGCGCAGAAAACAGATCCGAAAATTGCTGCGCTCATCGGAGGTTTCCCGGAGTTTGAACGGTCAGATCGAGCTGAAATTTTGAGGGGTGGTAGATATAGGAATTCCGCAGCCGATTAATGGTTTGATCTTCCAAAGGACATCTGAGCTAGACGCTGGACTCTATGCCCTAAACTCGTCTAGATTCACGCCCAGATTTGACAGGGTTCCGGTATATCGTAGATCGCCGGAGATTCCTCCATCGGAACGCGATGAAATTTTACAGGGTTGTTATATACACAATTCCGCACTATTCCATCAAAGCAATCATCAAAGCGACACTCGAGGAATTGGCGATGGTGAATACAAATCCGCTGTATAGAAAAACAGCACGGTCGCCCGAGGACAATGTTGAAGTTGAGCCCCCGAGCTATATGGATGATTCCTCCATGATCTTGATAGAGATCGGAGTTGATGTTGATGAAGGCCCTCGTCCGATCATGATGATCTGAGGCGGTGTCAGGACCCCGATTCCAAGTCACATCGATCTAGCCGGTAACACCTCATATCACTTTGCGGCCTCACGCACGGTATTCCCACGGGTGTCGCCTTACCATGGCCCGGGACCGTTTGCGCCTTTTGGCTCACGTATATGATAGTGTCGCTAGCATCCATATGACAGAGAACCCGGGCCGACATGACTAGTCGTGAATCCAAAGTGGCACTAACTTACGGGGACAGGCATACATGACCCAGCAACGAACGTGTCGGTCATCAGCGAGTGAATTCGGGCTGTAGCAACTGGGCTAGCAGGACTCCGGGAATCCGGGCTGTAGCAGGCTAACAGGACTCCGAAAGACACCGCGTGACGTTTCCCTGAAGGGACAGACACAGGATCGAGGAAGAACACATGCCGGCCAGTCTAAGTGTTCCGGAGCAGTAGTGCTGGGCTAGCAGGACTCCGGTGAACCGGGCTATAGCGGACTACTATGGCTCATGGAAGCACAAGACTACATTTCCCCATAAGAGAGGCTACCAAGGATAAACAACTAGGTTGTCGGATCCCACACATACCAAGCATTTCAATCATACACACAATATGCTGGATATGGGCAAATACAACATGGCATCACAACAAGACTCTACGACTCAGAGTATTTATTCATTAGGCTCCGAGGAGCCAAGTATTACAAACATGGGTCTCATGACCCAACATTCAGAGCATACAAGTCAAAACACATGCGGAAGCTTAACATGTCTGAGTACAGACATTTATAAATGAAAGGGCTGAGAAGCCTGACTATCTACCGGATCCTGCCGAGGGCACAAGATCGTAGCTGAGGTAACAAGCTAAACGTCGAAGTCCACGTGGAACTACTAGCGAGACTGGAGTCTCTCTGCAAAACATAAAATAGGCAAACGTGAGTACAAATGTACCCAGCAAGACTTACATCAGAACTATCTACAAATGCATCGGTATCAACAAAGAGGGTGGTGGAGTTTAACTGCAGCAAGCCAGCTTTGACTCAGAGGCTATCCTGAACTACGAATGCTGGTAACTCTTTTGAGGTGGCGCACACGAGTCCACATATTCACCATATCAATACACCACTATGGATCCGCTCCCGTCTCCCTACGAGAACGCCATCCATAGCACTCACGCTTATCTTGCCAGTTTTAGAGTATCCACTTTCACTTGTCTATGAACTGTACAGGCAACCCAGAAGTCCTTTACCGCGGACACGGCTATTCGAATAGATCATATTAACCCTACAGGGGTGTACTTCTTCACACATGTTTCCACCACTTAGCGTCTGCACACGACATGTGCTCGGCAGACTTCAAGCGAAAGCCGACGTGGGTGTAGACCACGACCTAACTAACCACACAAGTCTTTAGTCCAGGTTTATCGCCTATTCGGGTTCCATCCGCGAGGAGATCCGGCCGGGGTTTCACTCACAGCCCCAAACGATGTGTGCAGGGTTCCCGAGACACCAAACGGGCGCTCGGTACACCGGCCACGGTGTATCTACCGCAACATAGCCCACCCCTAGGGTCAGCGCTACGCACGGCCTCCAACACATAACCTACAAACACCAGAAACTAGTTGCAACTCCTGGACAGAGGACAGGGGCGGTTAATAAGTCGAGCGGGGTCATATTTCAGGGCCCAACGTGTGGTAGTAACTGTTCATGGATCACAAACACAGAACTCAGTTCCTGAGGACGGTTTCAATGAGACAACCTACCATGTACTCCTACATGGCCTCTCACCGCTACCTTTACCAAATCGTGTTCACACACTTAGCTCACACACAGTAGGACATGTTCATCACCATTCCAACTCATTCCCGATGAATCAGACCCGACTCAACTCTAAGCAGTAGCAGGCATAACAAACAGGCATGAATGAGTAGGCACATCAGGGCTCAAACAACTCCTACTCATGCTAGTGGGTTTCATCTATTTACTGTGGCCATGACAGGTCATGCAGAGGAAAAGGGGTTCAGCTACCGCAGCATGTAACAGTTGAATCGATGTTGTCCGAATGCAGTACAAGAGAGCAGGAGCGAGAGAGTGGGATTGTATCGGAATGAACAAGGGGGTTTTGCTTGCCTGGCACTTCTGAAGATAATATAGCTCTTCATCGGTGTCATCGATCTCATCGTCGGAACGTCGTCTACTGAGAGGGGACAATTACCGGCAAACACAAGAGGAACCACAATCAATGCAATGCACATTTATATGAATGATATGTCATATTGAGGTACTGAATTGACCTAGTGCAACAGTTAGTCATATTCATTGAAGCGGAATTCAAACCTATAGCAAATTCCAACTCCAAAACTAATTACTATTCATTCCATAATCATGAATTGTCCTATTCAGTGAGGTTAACTTGTTCAAACATGCATGAAAATGCCATAATCAGATTCCTTGGATTTTTCTGGTCATTTTTCATATATAAATTATTTCATTCTGAGCTATAGTTTATTTTCTATGAATTTTAGAAGTTTTGGACATTTTCTGGAATTTCCTGAATTAATAAAAACCAGAAAATGATTTACTGCGTCAGCATGACGTCGGTGTGACGTCAGCAGGTCAACAGAGACGGTCCAGGTCAAACCTGACCAGTGGGTCCCATTGGTCAGTCTCACAGTGCTGGCTCGTGTCACAGACAGGTGGGACCGGTCAACGGCCACGTCAGCAGGGTCAACTCTGACGGGTGGGTCCCGCTGGGTTAATCTAAACTAAACAGGAAATAAAACCCGGGGTTAATTAGGCAGTGGGGCCCGTTTGTAAGTGGCTCTAGGGTTAATTAGCGATGTCATTAGCTGCTAATGATGGGGCCACGTCGACCTCGCCGGAGTTCAGCCGGCGGCGACCACAGAACACGGCGGGGCGCGCCAGATTTGCGCTAGAGGCATCGGCTTAGCGCGCTGAGGGCACCAGGGCATAGCCCTTGCTTGCCCGCATCCAGGGGAGGTGACGGGAGGACGCGGGGTGGCCTGAGCTCGTTGGAGCAGAGCTCGCGGCGGCGGCCGGAGTTCGGTGGCGTGCGGGTTTGACGCTACGGGGCACGGCAGGGGCTGCAGGCGGGTGCGTTCGGCTCCTGGGGCTGCAACGAACGCGCTGATGAGCTCGGACGCGGGTGGCAGCAGCTGTGGCCACGGTGGCGCCATGGACGGTGGCAGCGATCTCTCAGGCGCGGCAGCGCTAGCGCTAGAGGGCGAGTTAGACTGCGGGGAGAGAGGGGAAAGGCGCAGGTGCTCACGGCGGTTCTTCTGGTGCAGCTGGGTGGCTCAGGGAAGCGCTGGCGACGACGAACGGCCGATGGCTATCTCGGCGACCCGAGGAGGAAGAAGACGGTGGTGACGGCGAGGCAGGGCGCCCGGCGACGTGTAGCTGGATGGGGACGGAGAAGAGATCGTGGCGGAGCTCTGGAGCACGTCGAGCGGCCGAGGGGGAGGCTCTGGGTGCGGCAACGGCGAGCGGTGGCGACGAGCTCCGCTCGGGCTGCGCGGGAGAGAGAGCAGAGGAGGGGGAAGAGGTCCAGGGAGAGCGAGAGAGATCCAGGGGGTCGGGGTGATGTACGTGGCGTCGTCAGCCACGTCGGGGAGGAGCCAGGCAGGCAGGGAGGGAGGAGGTGGCTGCACGGCGGTGCGCGCGCGTCGGGCACGCGCCCGTCCTCCTGGCAAGGAAAAAGAAGACAGGAGGAGGTGGCCAGGTGGGCTGGGCCGCCAGCTGGGCTGCACAGGACCTGGGCCAGCCAGGTAAGGCCAGGTAACTCTCTCTCTCTCTTTTATTTCTGTTTTCTAATTCTTCTGTAGCTTCAGGGCTTTATTAAAAATACCTAGACATTCTAAAAAATCATGAAACTACTCATGGCTACTGTTTAGAGAATATCCAACAGTAAACATTTTAGTTTATGATTATTTGGACATCTAAAATATTTAATAGCATTTAAATGTCCAAATGCAAATAACATAAGATTTAATTCAGTGACCCAATGATGTCCTAGAAAATTGTGCACCATTTTTGTCAGAGGTTCTAGACCAAGGCAAAGATGATGAACATTTTAGAAGGGCATTTCAGGTTCATTGAAAAGGATTTTAGTAAACCCTAGTTGGTTTAAGTGGTGCTGGGGGTTTCTGTCATCCCCATTTCAAGTTTCTGGAAAAGTTTAAACATGATGCAACACTCTACTGCATGAACTAGCTAGGGTGTGACAGGCGGAGCGCAGTCCTCGGTCGTGCCAAGGTGACAAGTCGAGCCGGTGACGAATATGCCGATGTCGCAGTTGATCTTGCAAGCGAGCCATTGATCCATTGCCGATCACACAGCGGAACTCTCAATGAAAGCACCATTGTCGGTGTCAAAACCGGTAGACCTCGGGGTAGGGGGTCCCGAGCTGTGGATTCTTGGATCAATGGTAGCAGGAACAAAGGAGACGATGTTTTACCCAGGTTCGGGCCCTCTTGATGGAGGTAAAACCCTACGTCCTGCTCTTGTTTATATTGATGAAGTATCAAGGTACAGAGTTGATCTACCTCGAGATCATATGTTGTGGTCTAAACCCTAGAGGTATGAGTAATGTCATGATAATCTGTCAATCAACTAGCCTAGCCTCGGCTTATATAATGTACCGGAGGCCTAGGATAACAAGAGTCCTAGTCGGCTACGTTGGAGAGGAGTCCTTGTCTTGATCACCAAGTCTTGTGGAATCTTCCTGTATATGTCATCGGCTGTCCGAACTGGCCCATTAGTGAATCGCATGGGGGTCCTCGGCCCGACCCACTGGTCGAGAGACGACATGGTGAGTACCCCTTAGTCCAGGACACCGTCAACGGTGACGCAATCGGTGGCGGCGTTCGACGGAGTCCAAGTTGAAGAAGGGAACGGCTGTGTCGCCTTGATGCGTCCCTACTTGATATCTTCATGGCTGAGGTTGAGGATGATGAGGAGGGCCTCCTGTATAGCTCCTCGCGACGCGGGGAGTTCGATGGGCGCTGCTATGATGGGGCCAGGGCGACGGCGGTTCGGCTCTGCGAGGGGAAGAGAGGAGCGGCGCGAGGAGGAAGAAAATTGGGGGGGAGGGGGGGCTAGGGTTTCCGAGGGAGAGAGGGGCGTCGAGGGAGGGCCCTTATCCAACCGCAGAGCCGCGGGATGGCCGGCACGGCGCCACCAGTGGCATGGATGGCTGCGACGCCCCCTCTCTGCCTCCTATAGCAGAAGGAAAGGGAAAACCCAGGTGGGCTGGGCCTCCTCTACCACTAAGGCCCTAGTCAGTATTAGGTTTAGGCCTTCTTATTTTCTCCTTTTTAATGTTTTGTTTTATTTACTTTAGCTATTGTTTTACTTTAATTCCAAAAGCAAATGACTTTATTAATTATGAGACTTGGCCCAAAATTAGTGGTGTAATTATTTACAGTGCCACAAAAGTTTGGAAACTATTTAAAGTAGTTTGGAAATTTTTATAATGTTAAAAGCAATTAAAATATTGTTTTGGCCCATGCTTTAATTGTTTTAGGGCATTTAACCTCTTTGTAAAATGTTGGTTTCACCATGACAATTATCCAGTGATTATTTGCAACCCAACGAACATTTTTGTTGGACAGTTTGAAGAAACAGAAATTTGACTTTCAACATAAATTTGAATTTGAGTTTGATTTTGAGCAAGTGGCACTTAACCTTGAGAAACATGATGACTTGGCAAGATTAGAGGGGAGATTACTGTAGCATGATTCTTGGGGTGTTACAAATCTCCTCGACTACAACAAATCTCGTCCCGAGATTTAAGAGGTGGGGTAAGGGGAAAGTTCTGGTTACGAAATTCTAACGGGTCTTCTCGTTCTTGGCTGTCTTCTCGAAGAAGTTGATCCCTTTCATTTGATGCCTTCATTGCTCTTCATCAATGCATCATGATGAAGTTGTCATTCTTCCTTCCGGATCCTCACTGTACTTACGAAGGGACAAGGGGTAACTTTGAAAGAACGGACCTTACACGGTTGAGTATCTGGTAGACAGTTCAAGGAATGTGGCAGAAAGTATCTCTCGAATTGAACTTAAGAAAAACATTGAGAGCAAGTAATAAGGTACCATGAGGAGTTTCGAACAGATAGACAATCATTCGCTGCCTAAAACAGGTGTGAGAGGGGGTCAGAGCAACGGGAACAAGTATTGCGTCTGATACCAGAATAGATCACTAGGAAGGTGGCTCGTGAATTACATACGACGCCAAGCCCGAGGAATAAATTTGTAAATTGGGATGTACATGAGAGTCAGGTTTTGATCCTGTGGAACTGTGGGTTATGGGCCCACCATGTGGGTTAAATGTAGGAAGGGCGGTGACGTCTTGTATGATCATGTAAGCAAGGCATGTCAGAGGATAGCCTGTCAGTTATGTCGGCAACAACATCGGTACCAAGGGCGAGGGATGAAGAGAACCATCTTCCTGCTCGTTGAACGAGGTGGACCAATAATCCAACAGGGTCTTACGGACAAAGTTGTACACCGAGGTGTTTACATAAACAGTGAATTATTACTGCTTAGATCATATAGATCACAAGAAAGGTTAAACAAACCAACAGAAAGGAAAATGTGATTAATAGATTAATCAAACCAATCGAAAGGAAAATGTGTTTAAACACAAGTATTAGGAGTATCTCCCTCACAGGAAAGCAGAGCATGATTTAGATGATAGGACATCAAGTACACCACCATTTAGATAAAGGGGAAAAGAAATTCATGATGTTTACCCATACAACGATGTTTGGATAATTGATCAAGAGGCATTTAGCATTGCGATTCCAATGTTCTTGTTGGTGATCGAAGTACCACAAACATGCTTCGAGGTAGCATTGACATGGTCATCAGGTAAAGGTCGGACTTTGGATACACAAAGGATCCATCGGGAACAACTTATAAAATAACTCATACAATTTCAGCAAGGGAAGATGAGGATGTGGCCGACGGGCTCAGCAACAATTCATGAGATATCCGTAAACATGGATTTTCACAATTAAATGGACAAGGTGATAGCATTGGACACACCAAAGTATATAATGAAGTATGTTCGAGGAGAACATCCACAATTAAACATTGAACAAAAGTGCACCTGGAAATATGGACCAAGTAGCACGATCAATGTTAGAATGGTGATTCCATAACCAAAAGACTTGGAATGAAACTATGGACCATTCACTTCAAAACAATAGGGTTGTTAGAGGTTTTGAATTCACACATCATAGTTTAATGGTCGGTATTCTGGTTAGAAACAACACGGGGACCAAGATAAGAATGGAGATGGCGAGAAGTATTACTATATCAAGAATTCCTAAGAGGTGGAGAAATTCTCACAACATTCTTGACATAAAAGATGGTAATACTCCAAGGTAGAACATAACATAAGTTGGATAGCAAGGAACTTAAAGTTCATTCAAAACAAGACCATGTCTGTGTTTGAAAGGAAGGCATGGATGTTGTCGATGATAACACAGATCATCGAGGGGCAAGCATGGAATTTCTTAGCATGAATTTAGTTGATATCTCAGAAGAACTTAAAATGTTGACGATGATCATGACACATTTGTCGAGAGGTTTCTTGAAGATGTAATCAAACATCGACGACATCAAGCAAAAGGAATGATGAAAAGAAAAGCTATGGGAACTACAGATAAGATTGTAAGCTCAGAGTCAGAGTTGCTTTTCAAGACAAACAATAAGATATTGAAAGCTCGAAGCTTTAGCATGACGAGGATGATGTAGTCATTCAGCTAGGGAAGACATGGTTGATTACAAACTCATAAGCAATGCAGATTACTATGAGTTGATGAATCGCAGTGCTGACTCGATTCAGTTACCGGTGTCCTTGAGTGCCTATCAACTCAAAACTCGGGGAAAAATTGGAATCGGTGAGAGTTAATATTTGATGAAGAACTCATAAGAAGTTATGCAGTTCCGTGATATTTTTGAGATACCAGAGGGTAAAACTCGAAGGTAGATCAGAATAGAGGTTAGACTAGTGTATTGATCTGTGGAAGACAAACACTTAATCTTGTCTGAGAATGAAACCAAAATAGAACATGGTAGGGACCACGATTGCAAAGGACGAAATCACAGATACCAAATCAAATTCATACCAAGGGAATAATCTATTTCAAGGGAAGCTTCCATGATAAGATCTACATCGTGTTCAAGGGCCTGAACACAAAGTTCAAGGTCGACTCCCAGTTCTTCAATGCATAACCTTTCATTCACCTCTCGTTTTCAAAGTTGTAGTGTTGAAAAGTTATCTGACGAAGCGCCAGTAGGGCCTAACCCGCATAACTTTCGGGTTCACACAGATTAGGGAAGGCATAGGTTCGACCCATCGGGGCATCTTAGGAACATATACCACAAACTTTAATAAACACAAGCTTGAAAGTAGAGCATGGTTGTCAAAGCAGAGGATACAATTTACCAAAGGCATTATGTATCAGGGAAAGAACTTCTCGAGGTTTTTGTATATGAAGGACACTGTCGGATGATAATTCAACAAAGGATCAGATGGTCCATAATGGAGCTGATGTGAGCATCGACAGATAACCAGAAGAAGAAACAATGCAAAGGCATTGGATTATAGAAACAACTGACTAATTTAAAGCTCAAATGCAAAGGAATTACGATCTACAAATTAAGGGATCAGAAGCAAACACTCTGGTTAAGGATGGATAAGTTGAGTAGGCTTAGGGATACAATCAATGGCAATTTGATTGGTCAAGATCCATCTCATGTTTTTAAAATGACGTCTGAGCCGGAAGGATGAATTCTAGGATTCGACTGAGGATTGCGAGCAACCACAACATATTGAATCAGTGGACTCAAAATGATAATGACAAAGGATGCCAATAAGATTACTAGACTTATGGGATTATCCATAATGCAAGCAAGCAAGAATTTCAAGAGTAATAGGCTATTAAGGATTTTTGGAAGATCAAATGGTATTTCGAAGACTTTTGTGAAACACATGAACAGCTGGGGAAGAGCAGATACTCGGTAAGCGCGAGGAATTATCCATAGGGGTATTCATATGGCAAAGAACTGCAAGGTAGTAGGCACAAAGTATTCTCGGAGCAATAGAGAGGATTTCGGGGTATCTTGTAATAACAAGATCAACGGGGAATGATTGTATGAATGACAAGTGTATGTGGTTATCCATAGGGGTTTATCGATGGAAGGGAATTGCAAAAGCGATGTCACAAAGTCTCGAGAGAACATCGTAGAGTATCTTTGAAATCTTCTGGTGCAGTAGGCGATCATCTGTAATAAGGGGCTCTCTGGGAGGAAGTAGTTATGAGAACCTAGAGTCAGAGTTAGTAAAATCATTTAGCCCGAATAGAAGAGAGATCAGAGTCCCAGACTATAGGTCGAGGAATAAAAGATCCTAATGCCACCCAATGGCAATGTGGGTCCATAGGCCGCACAACCATGTTAGTAAAGCAGTTTTCAGCGACTAGACTCAACTTCAGCCGAGGAGTTGGAAAGGGGGTTCCTACAGGCAGTTGGCTCTGATGCCAACTTGTGACACCCTCGATTCAATCGTAAACTAATCATACACGCAAACGTGTACAATGAAGATCAGGGACTCACGGGAAGATATCACAACACAACTCTAGACACAAATAAAATACTACAAGCTTCATATTACAAGCCAGGGGCCTCGAGGGCTCGAATACATTGGCTTGAATACACAAGAGTTAGCGAAAGCAACAATATCTGAGTACATACATAAGTTAAACAAGTTTGCCTTAAGAAGGCTAGCACAAAAGTATCAACGATCGAAAAGGCAAGGCCTCCTACTTGGGAGCCTCCTAACTACTCCTGGTCGTTGGCGATCTCCACGTAGTAGTAGGCACCCTTTGGGTAGTAGAAGTCGTCGGCGGTGGCATCTGGCTCCGGGGATCCGTCATCCGATCGCAGCAATCGGGTATGGGGGAAAAGAGGTAGCAAAGCAACTGTGAGTACTCATCCAGAGTACCCGCAAGACTTACATCAGAACTAAACTAAGTATGCATCTTTATCAAAGGAATGGGCTGTATCTGTGGACTGAACTGCAGAATGCCAGAAGAGAAGGGGAACATCCTAGCCTATCGAAGACTAGCATCTTCAAGCATCTTGCAACATCAGAAGAGATAAGAGTAACATATTATAATAGTATTAAGTATGTTGTAACATCACCCAGAGATCACTTCCTCGACTCCCTACGAGAAAGCAATGCCGGAGCCACATATCCATTTCATGCCTCAGCATCCAGTTCTAGTTGTATCGATTGGGATACAAACTCCGAGCGTCCGTTACCATGGACACGGCTATTCGAATAGAGATACTTCCCTGCAGGGGTGCACAAACTTACCGAACACGCTCGATCAACTCCGGCACACACCATTAGGTCATGACCCGCCTCGGCCGATCAACACACCACAGTCCTACCTAGGCTCAACAGAGAGGCCAGCATGCCGGTCTACATCCTAAGCGTGCAGGGGTCTTGGGGCCCATCGCCCTATGCACTCCTGCAAGTTGCGTACACGGCCGGTAAGAAGACCTAGCCCCCTTATACAGTGTAGGCTTAACCAATCCAACCCGGCGTGTGCTGCTCAGTCGCTGACGTCCGAAGAGCTTTCGGCTGATACATACGATGCAGAGTGCCCATACTTATTCGCGCGTGGTGGTTAGTGCGAAAAAGGCCAGAGGCCTACTCGGATCACATATCCAAACCGTTAGTGTCTTGGGAGCACGCGGTAACGAGCAGAGACTCGTGATCATGTGACCCCATCGCCCCGTCTCACAGACTTACGACAAAGGCTAAGAATGCCCGGCCGTGCTGCGTAGTTATATCGCGGGCACCCTCCAGGTCAACCCGACTCCACATCACTCTTCACATTTCTCTCACGGGTACCCCTCGGGGCCGACCTGACTTCATCATGGTTTTGTGGTAAGGTCAAAGGAACCGTGTGTCCAAAACAACAAGGGGAAAACCGAGGAATCACCCTCGATGGATTCCTGCTCAATGTAACCGTCAAGGTGGACTTGGAGGAATCACCCTCGATGGTCTACACTTGAGGGGTTGCACGACAGAGTCGTTATTGGCAGTGGTGAAGGAGGACTCACCCTTGAAGACCACGACCAATTAGCTACACTACAAAGTTAACATCAGAAGTGTTATACGAGGTATCACCCTCGACACTCGATGGTATCCCTGCAGTGTCATACAACTAAAGGGGGGGTGATGTGCTGTGTCGGGCTCTGGACATCGATCACGTTGATCGAGTCATCAGCCATCAAGTGGGGGCAACTGGGACAAGGTGAGGGGTCACTGGTGGATCACTAACCAACCTATACTAAGCAGCTTAGGATAAGCAGGTAAGGTAACAATTGCAGGTGACAAAATCAGGCTATGCATCAGAATAGGATCACACAAAAGCAGTAACAGTTCTAATGCAAGCATGAGAGGGAAATAAATGGGCGATATCAGAATGATCAAGGCGGGTTTTGCTTGCCTGGAAGCTCTACTAAAAAGGAAGAAGGGCCGTCGGTGACGTAGTCGATCACAGGGGCAGCATCGGTCTCGGGGTCTACCGGAGAGAAGAGGTGGAAGAAACAGTAAATATTGTCAGTGTTCTGGGAACCAGGGTACCCAGACTTGCCTGCCTGCGGCCCACGGCGTGGCTCCTTCGACGGCCTGGTATGGCCCATCTGCAAGACTACCAAGACAAGACCCTCGCGAGGGCCCCTTGGCCTCGTGTGGCGGACGACACCAAGACCTCCAGAGGAGCGGCCTCCCCGGGCTGCCTCCCGTGGAGCGGAGTTTCCTATGCAAGTGCCCAGCATCACGAGGCTACGATGATGTGAGCCATGATGACCAAGGCTAGGCGGGGGCCAGCGGGCGCAGAGGAGACAGTTTCCCTTTCGGTGCTAAGGGCACAAGGACAGACATGGGTTCCCAAGGATCCCTCCAAAGGTTTCCATTCCGGTGCCACAAGACCAAGGCCACGAGCTCGACAGGACGGATGTTATCGCCGATCCCACTGCTGCGTCACGACCAGAAGCTTCGTAGGAGAAGACCACCTTTTGTTAGGATAGGGTGTACCTCTTGTCCCCTTTCAAATTGGCCGTTGTGGTATCCCTTCCCACCTAAGTTTCTAGGGAAGAGGACCGAGGCTACTATAAATATAGGTTAGCCACCACCGTAGAAGGGGTTAACTCATTCTCACCCCCGAGCCCTCGCGAGGTAACTCATCCACTGTACTAGTTCATCCTCAACCTCCTCGTGAGGCCAATCCACCACAAAGCAGGAGTAGGGTTTTACACCGCAAGGTGGCCCGAACCTGGGTAAACTGCCGTGTTCATCTTCTTCCCCGCTCACGCGGATCCGGCTACGCTAGGCTGTAGGGCGATGGGCTCGAGGTTGAGATCTTCGCACACGCCCCAGAGTTCGAACCTTCTTGGGTCTGTGGAGCCCTGAATCCGACATTTGGCGTGCCAGGTAGGGGCGTGTCGAAGCCTCGCCTCCTCATCAACCAAGCTCCATCCTCGCCTTGCCATGACAAGGGCTAGCCAAGCCCGCGCCGAGCGGTGGGCCGTGCGCTCCGATCAGGCGACGCCCTTCCGCTGCGGCACTCTTCGCCGTGCCCCGCCTCCCTCGGCGCACCGTCACCAATGGCAGGGTTCATCGTTGCCACCCCTCGCACGGTGCAACTGGCGAGCCGTCGCACCTTCAGCTGGCACTGCCACGGCACCGCCCCTTCGCACCCGACAGGGGCTGACGGGCGCGCAAGCCGCGCTCCTTACGGCGCGTGAATTACTACGCTATCACCCCGTCGATGGTGACCATGCCCCCTGGCTTGACCGGGTCGCCGAGCTGCTCGACGTCGCCTGCAGGGGTATGGAGCCCCTCTGTCCCCCGCCTGAACCGCGACCCTCACCGCAGGCTCGGGCATGCCCTAGCTGCGTCTACTCGTCCTTCTAGGGAGGACCCAGTGGGCCGTGTGGCAGAAAGGAGGGAAACGAGATCTCTCTCCTAGCTCGGGAAACGCCTCCCCGAGCTTTAGGCAGGCTAGACAGCTCCTCGTGGGAGGCGCCGCGGCGAGCCACCTCCTGGCCATCATGACACGATGGCGGGGGTGGCGATCGGCGAGACTGAAGGGCCCGCGGGTCGGCAGAAGGCAGGCCTTTGTTGGCATAGCCCTTGAGATCGTCAGGACCTCACGAAGCTGGGGACTGCAAGCGGGCCAATGCCAGGGCCTCGACCGCTGTAACAGATATTTTCAGAAAATATTATGCTAACCTTGGAACCCAGGAGACCTACGCTCCGTAGCACGCCCGCGAGATGACAGCTAGACTGAGCGCGCCGGGGCACGCCAGGCGTAAGGAAGCACCCTGGACCAGGGCAGGGCCCCCGGAGGCCCCAAGGACTTGAGGAGCCCGCAAGGCCAGGGAGCCTCATGAAGGCCCGCGGCCACCTGAGCCATGGCCACTCGGCCCCGGGGGCCTCAGGGCCATAAAGGCTCGGGAGGAGCCAGGAAACTGGTACCGCGAGCCGGTTAAACGGCCCGTGGCCGATGGGGCGGTGCATCGCACCGCCCACCGGCGGTCACCTAGGCCGGAGATCCCGCCCAGGGCTGCCGACGCCTCAGGCTCGCCGGCACGCAGCCGAGGGCAAGGGGTGGGGTCCCCGCCCGGGAGGCAGGCGACTGCCTTACGCCTCTTCAAGTCTCCGCCCATGACACTTTCACGTAATCATGAGTGGGGATGTACACACCCCGGAGTCTCGTGAGCACTGCCCCTGGGCCTCATGGGGGCTCCCACCCACATCCTAGTGGAAGCCCCATGCTCCGCGCTGGCGGACGACATGGTATTTCAACGACTATGCCCACACCCAGTGGAGGCCCCATGCTCCATGCTGGTGGGAAGACTAGTTTAGGAGCCGAACGCGGCTGTTCTTTGTTTTCTCTTGTAACCAAATTTGCTATTTCTTGGAATAAATCTGAGGTTCTGGCGTCTTTATTTGGAAAAGGGGGGACTCTCTTTCTTCTTCTTGCGGTGCTTCTTCTCTTGATTTTCGTCCTTGCGAAGGAGGGGGGGGGGGGGGGGGAGGCCACCCGTGGCTCTCTCCGTCGTGCCCCGCAAGCGGGGGCTGGGCACGGCGCGCACGCTCGGGTCAGCCCAGCGGCGCTGAAGATGCCGTGAGGGCCCAGGCCACCGCAGCCGCAGACCTGCCCGCGCACACACCTCTCCAAGACTTTGCCGTCCGGATCCTTGCGCGGTGCTCTCGAGCGAGCCTACGGGTAGGCGTGGCCTGAGGTCTTCGGCAGGCTTCCGCCTCCTAACCTTGGCCAGGCGCTGCTCCCCGGCATAACAATAACGACCCGCCCTTGCTCAGGGGCTGCGGGCGCGCGAAAAGCGAAGGGGAGGCGACACAAGGGAGTGCAATGTTGCTTAATACATCATAGAGAAGTTTCTTTCAAAAGTACTTTCACACCCCCGCGGGGTCGCATGTAAAATCTTAACACGGAATAGGAGAAAGGTATCCTAAGGAGACGCGCCACCACCGTCGCTGCTGCTGCTGTCGTCATCGCCAGCCCCATGTTCCTCGATCTCAAGTGGACCCAAGTCGCTGGCAGGAGCAAGCTCCATGATCAGGTCGTCCACGCAATCCGCGACCCGGTCCGCCAGGGTGCCTTGGATCACTCTGAGTACGGGGGCTATCGCTGCCTCGATGTCGAAGTCAGGATCAGAGCAGAGGAGGTGGCTGAAGACGCGCGAGAACGCATGTGCAAGAAGGCTGCGGCTCCTCTCCTCGACGAGCTGGCGCGACCTCTTGGCCCCACCTTCGAGGCGCTCCACGACCCTGGTAAAGAAGCCGAGGTAACCGGCATCATCAGCAACAAGCGGGCTGGAGACGTTCTCGTCACAAATACCGCTCAAGGCCTGGTTGGCCCTATGCCAAGGGCCTGAAACATCTCGGAGCGCTCGCGTTGCAGTGCCCGTGTCCGGCTCGCCTCGTCCGAAGCTTTCTCCATAAGGGAAGAAAAGCCTTCCACCTGCTTATAGAGGAAGGACAGCTCAGCCTCAGCTACGGCCTGAGCGTCCGCCGTGGCTTTCTCGCGCCGCTCCGCCGCGGCTAGCTTCTCCTTGAGGCCGTCAGCTTTGCCCTTCAGCTCGGTGCGTCGCGTGCAGAAGCAAGCCTCCTGGTGCTCTAGTTTCCGGCAGTATTCCTCGGTGAGGGCCTGGCGGACTCCTGCCACCCTCTCATCAGCCTCTCTATGGACCGTTGCCTCCCGGGAGGCGAGGGCATCCTCAGCGGCGGCCACTTGGCGCTCCATCACCTCCAGCCGTTCGCGCTCCAGGCTTTGCTCCAGCGCCTCCAGCGCCAGCGCGTCCTCGAGTGTCCGGAGCCTCGTCTCGCCCGTGGGCGGCCCGCCCGCCGAGGCGGTGAGTGCAGCCTTACGTGCCTGGACCTGTCGCTCGAGGGCGCCGTTTGGAGCTTGAAGCTCCTTCTCGCGCCCCTCGGCCGCCTCGCGCCGATGATCTGCCACTCGGGCCTCCTCTAGGGCACGATCGCGAGCCTCCCTTGCCGCGGTAAGGGACTCCTCCGCCTCCATGCGAGCATGCTCGCGTTGCAGATGACCAAAGTTGATGGCGACTTCTAGCTGGTGCCATTCCCGCGCCAGGCGTAGGTGCTCCGCCTCAAGGCGTTCATCGACATCGCCAAGCTCCACCCCAAGGTGGCCTAGCGCGCTCGCCGCCTCTTGAAGAAGGCCGTGCCAGACGACGCTGCGGCCGCGTGCGAGCTCCAGCACCTGGCCGGGGCTTTCCTCCGTGCCCCAATCGGCTAGGGAGGAGTGCGAAGACTCGCCCATCTCCGGTAGGGGCCCGGGGGCAGGGACTCCCTCACCCGCTCTTTCGGCCCAAGACGGGGCCCGACGCAGGCTCGCCCCGCTGCTTGAAGATGGCGCCGTCGCGTAAGCCGCCCAGCTACCAGTGAGAATCAGCGGGGGAGCCCTTGGCACTGCCCCCGCGATCCGGAGGCCGCCCCTGAAGAGAGACGCCGGCAACGCAGGCCCAAAGCCCCTAGGGTTGGCCTCGACTCGCGTGCAGGTGCATCCTCGCGCGCAATTGCGCGGCTCATGAGGCACAAGGTCGCGACGGGGCCGGTGCCCTCTGGTGGCCGCGCCCGAGGCACGCCCGTTCCTTCGTCGGAGGGGAACCTAAGGAACAAGAGTCAGAAAAACATGTTGCGAGGGGATCAAGGAAGGCGGGGTGCTTACTCATCCGCGGCAATCCACCTCCTCCTCTTCAGGGCCCTCGGGGCCGGGTTGTGGTGGCCATCGGAGTCCTTCCTCCTCCGGGATGCACGAGGGACGAAGGGTAGTACGTTGGAGCCTGGCGTGTGTCCACCCACTTCGGGGGTGGAGACCATGACCCCAGGCGAGGCGTCTCTTCCGCCGCTCGCTGGAGTGGGAACTAGTGCTTGAGGAGCGCGCGACTCAGGAAGCCCCCCTGCGGCTGCCGCGGGGGCGCACACCTCCAGACCCCCGGACCCTGGGGTCATCAGCAGGGGGTTGTCGCGAGGCCCCACGTGGTCCTTGGGAAGCAGCCCCCACTCGTCGAAGCGTGGCATCTTTCTGGCGAAGGCAGCCCCGTTCGGGTAAGTATACAAGGGGGACCCTCCTTCATGGAGCTTAGCGGGCTCCCCGCCGGTCAGGAGGCGAAGCACCCCGAGCAGTATGTTGGAGGGAAGCGAAGGCTTCTGGAGCCTCATGGCGTCTTCGGGGCCGGTGAAGGCCCACATTGGGCGAGAATGGCGCTGGAGTGGGGCGATGCGCCGCCGGACGAACTCCCTCACCACCATCGCCATCGTCACGCCCGCCTCCCTCAAGCCAGTCAGCCTGGCCATGACCCGCGCGAGCCGCAGGTCGATGAGCTCCGCGTGCTCCCAACCGGAGCTCGGCTACGCGGGGGCCGTTGGGATCTGGAGCAAGGGGCTGTGCGTGGTGGGGTCAATGTACACCCACTGCTTCCTAAATCCCGCCATGTCCGGGCGGAGTGTGAAGTCGATGCCGGTGCCCGCAGTCGCCGCTACCACCCGAAGCGACACGCACCCCGAGCACTGCCCATCGGCGACCGTCTGGAGGGAGAGGAAGTGGCGCAGCAGGGTCACGGACGGGGCGATCCCCATGAAGGCCTTGCAAAGGAACACGAAGGCGGAAAGAAGGGCAATGGACCTGGGCTCCAGGTGCAACGCGTGGATCTGGTAGTGCGTAAGCACGACGTTGAAGAAGTCGGAGAATGGCGGAAGAAGACTGGAGAAAAGGTTGTGAAGATGGAGAGGGATATTGGTAGTCTCCATGTCGACTGAGGGCCGGGAGGCCGGCCAGATCTTCGTCGCCTTCCACTCATTGGAGTCGGCGGCAATCGCGGGCCAGACCTTGTCCAGCCCCTCGCGATTGATCACGGTGGACCGCCCTAGCGCAGGCTCCGGCCCCGCCGGGGGCTCCGTCGTTGTCGGAGCCCTACCCCTCTTCTTCTTGGGAGCCATGGCGGCGACGTAGATTGGAGCTGGCGCGGAATCCAGCAAAGAGGGTGGAAGCTTGTGGAGAGGAGAAGAGGCAGAGGGCAAGCGCGCAGCAGGGCAATGATGGTTCTGCAGACACGCGCCGGCCTTTTTGCCAACTTGGAGCAATCGCCGAGACGGCGTGGGGAAGCGGAGGCGTCCGCGTCCCGTCAAGCGCCACGCGTCAACCTAGCCCGCAGGCGGTTGGTGCCCGCGACGCTTCGCCCTTGCCCTTTCGCTTCACCTCGAAGCCAAGCCCGAGCGCGCCTTGGGCCCGGGGGCTACTGTCGGCGTTCTGGGAACCAGGGTACCCAGACTTGCCTGCTCGCGGCCCATGGCGTGGCTCCTTCAATGGCCTAGTACGGCCCATCTACAAGACTACCAAGACAAGACCATCGTGAGGGCCCCCTGGCCTCGCTAGGCGGACGGCACCAAGATCTCTAGAGGAGCGGCCTCCCCGGGATGCATCCCGAGGAGCGGAGTTTCCTATGCAAGTGCCCAGCCTCAGAAGGCTACGATAACGTGAGCCATGATGACCAAGGCCAGGCGGACGCCCGTGGGCGCAGAGGAGACAGTTTCCCTTTCGGTGCTAAGGGAGCAAGGACAGACGTGTGTTCCCAAGGAGCCCTCCAAAGGTTTCCATTCCGGTGCCACAAGACCAAGACCATGAGCTCGGCAGGACGGATGTCATCGCTGAGCCCACTACTGTGTCACGACCAGAAGCTTTGGAGGAGAAGACCACCTTTTGTTAGGATAGGGTGTACCTCTTGTCCCCTTTCAAATTGGCCATTGTGGTATCCCTTCCCGCCTAAGTTTCCAGGGAAGAGGACCAAGGCCACTATAAATATAGGTTAGCCACCACCGTAGAAGGGGTCGACTCGTTCTCACCCCCGAGCCCTCGTGAGGCAACTCATCCACTGTACTAGTTCATCCTCAACCTCCTCGTGAGGCTAATCCACCACAAAGCAGGAGTGGGGTTTTACACTGCAAGGTGGCCCGAACCTGGGTAAACTGCTGTGTTCATCTTCTTCCCCGCTCACGCGGATCCGGCTAGGCTAGGCTGTAGGGCGACGGGCTCGAGGTTTGAGAGGTTCAGATCTTCGCACACGCCCCAGAGTTTGAACCTTCTTGGGTCTACGGAGCCCTGAATCCGACAAATATAATGCAAACAGATGCATCACTAAGCATGACATGACAATATGCAGAGCTAGGGGTGATTTAACGCGGTACTACATGTTGTAGACGAAGAGGGAAAACATCCAGAGGGGTTTTCTCGGTGTTTGGCATTTTTTGGACTGATGAAAAGAGGGGGACAGTTCCATGTTTGCAATGTTAGAGAGGTGTGATAGATGAACTGATTGCATATTCGGATTCGGTCGATTTTTCTGAGCAATTTTCATATATAAATTATTTTCATCCGAGTTACCGTTGGATTTATATGATTTTTTCAATGTTTTAAAGAATTTCTGGATTTATTATTAATACAAAAATTTAAAAGCAAAAAGCTAAGCGCACCCGGTGCAGTGCACCCAGAGTGCACTAGAGGCTGACAGTGGGCCCCATTGACTGCCCAATCAGCAGTCAACGTTGACCCGCTGACTAGTCAAACTGACCAGGGGGCCCACATGTCATACTCACAGTTAAATCTAACAATTTTTTTATTTTATTCTTTTATTTTTCTAATTCTTTTTTTTCTTTTCTCTTCTTTTTTATAAGGGCCGGCCCCACTGGCTGGCACAGGGCTGGGCACACGCACGGCCGTGATACGTCTCCAACGTATCTATAATTTTTGATTGTTCCATGCTGTTATATTATCATTCTTGGATGTTTTATATTCATTTTATAGCAACTTTATGTCATTTTTTGGGACTAACCTACTGACATAGTGCCCAGTGCCAGTTGCTATTTTTTGCTTGTTGTTTACTTCGCAGAATATCCATACCAAACGGACTCCAAACGCAGCAGAACTTTTTGGAGATTTTTTTTACCCCAAAAGACAACTTGGGAGCCAAGGAAGTGCATGAGGGAAGGCCCATGGGGCCCACCACCCACCTGGGCGCGCCCTAATGGGTGGTGGGGCCCATGGAGGTCCTTTCCACCGCCTCTCAGCTCTATAAATACCCAAATATTCCAGAAACCCTAGGGGAGTCGAGGAAACACAATTCCAGCTGCCGCAAGTTCCAGAACCACGAGATCCAATCTAGAGCCCTATTCTGGCACCCTGCCGGAGGGGAACACGATCACGGAGGGGTTCATCATCCTCATTGGTGCTCCTCCGATGATGCGTGTGTAGTTCACCATAGACCTACGGGTCCGTAGGCAGTGGCTAGATGGCTTCTTCTTCTCTCTTTTTGATTCTCAATACAATGTTCTCCTCGATGTTCTTGGAGATCTATTTGATG
Source organism: Thinopyrum elongatum (assembly GCA_011799875.1). Classification (NCBI taxonomy): domain Eukaryota; kingdom Viridiplantae; phylum Streptophyta; class Magnoliopsida; order Poales; family Poaceae; genus Thinopyrum; species Thinopyrum elongatum. The sequence continues at coordinate 154,769,402 of CM022300.1, read as the reverse complement.
TAATGACTTTTTACGGTGTGTTTGTTGGGATCTGATGAAGTACGAGTTTATGATCAGATTAACTATGAATATTATTTGAGTTTTCTTTGATCTCTTATATGCATGATTGTTATAGCCTCATATTTATTCTCCGAAACTTTGGTTTGGTTTGGCCACCTAGATTGATTTTTTCTTGCAATGGGAAGAGGTGCTTTGTGATGGGTTCGATCTTGCGGTGTTCTCACCCAGTGACAAAAGGGGTAGCGAGGCACGCATGTACTGTTGCTATTAAGGATAAAAAGATGGGGTCTATTCCTACATGAATAGATCTTGTCTACATCATGTCATCGTTCTTATTGCATTACTCCGTTTCTCCATGAACTTAATACACTAGATGCATGCTGGATAGCGGTCGATGTGTGGAGTAATAGTAGTAGATGCAGGCAGGAGTCGGTCTACTAATCTTGGATGTGATGCCTATATACATGATCATTGCCTTGGACATCGTCATAATTATTTGCTCTTCTATCAATTGCCCAACAGTAATTTGTTTACCCACCGTATGTTATTTTGTCGAGAGAAGCCACTAGTGAAATCTACGGCCCCCGGGTCTATCTTTTATCATATTGTTTTTAGATCAACTATTCCAAAAACCCAAAAATACCTTGCTGCACTTTTTCTTTATTTATTTTATTTTGTGTTTTTGCTAGATCTATTTATCCAATCTCATACAATTTTATCTATCTTTTTACCGCGGAGGGATTGACAACCCCTCTTACGTGTTGGCTTGCAAGTATTTGTTATTTGTGTGCTGGTATCGTTTACATAGTGTTGCTTGGTTCTCCTACTGGATTGATAACCTTGGTTTCATAACTGAGGGTAATACTTACCGTTGATGTGCTGCATCATCCTCTCCTCTTCGGGGAAATACCAACGCAGATACAAGCAATCAGGAAGAATTTCTAGTGCCGTTGCCGGGGAGACATCATCAACATCTATCAGGTTCCTAATCACAAATCTCATCTCCTTGCAATTTACATTAATTGCCATTTGCCTCTCGTTTTCATCTCCCCCACTTAACAAAAAAATTGCCTTTTTATTTGCCTTTTTTTTGTTCGCCTTTTTCTCGTTCGATCTTTTGTTTGCGTGTGATCTTGTTTGCGTAGTCACGATATCTCCAGAAAATACCAAATTGTGTGATTTTTCCAATACTAATAATAATGTTTTTATTAGTACTCCGATTGTACCTGCCGCCGCTAGTGTGGAGTCTTATGATATTAGTGCTGCTTTCTTGAATCTTGTTATGAAAGAGCAATTTTCCGGTACTCCTAATGAGGATGCCACGTCCCATCTAAACACGTTTGTAGAATTGTGTGATATGCAAAAGAAAAAAGATGTGGACAATGATATTGTGAAGTTGAAATTATTTCCTTTCTCTTTGAGGGTTTGTGCAAAATTTTGGTTTTCTTCTTTGCCTCGCAATAGTATCGATTCTTGGGATAAGTGCAAAGATGCTTTTATTACTAAGTATTTTCTGCCCGCGAAAATTATTTCCTATAGAAATCAAATCATGAATTTTAAGCAACTTGAGCATGAACATTTTGCAAAACCTTGGGAAAGAATGAAATTGATGCTAAGAAATTGTCCTACTCATGGTTTAAATCTTTGGATGATTATACAAAAAAATTATGCGGGATTGAATTTTGTTTCTAGAAATCTTTTAGATTCCGCCGCGGGTGGTACTTTTATGGAGATTACTTTGGGTGAAGCTACTAAATTGCTAGATAATATCATGGCAAATTATTCGCAACGACATACCGAAAGAGCACCTACTAGTAAAAAAGTTAATTCGGTTGAAGAAATTAGTACTTTGAGTGAAAAAGTTGATGCTCGTATGAAATTGGTTGCTAGTAAAAGTGCTCCTATTGATCTTAATTATGTGCCTTTTTCTACTTTGATTGAGCAAAATAGTGATCCCGTAGATGTGAATTTTGTCTCGCAAAACAATTTTAATAACAATGCTTATAAGGTTATTTTAATCCTAGGCATTTTCCGGGAAATTCCTCTAATAATTATGGCAATTCCTATGGCAATTCTTCTTCTAATAATAATAGGAACCCCTCTGATCTTCAGAGTAATATTAAAGAATTTATCAATGCTCAAAAAGTTTTCAATAGTACGATAGAAGAAAAGTTGAATAAGATTGATGATATGTCTAGAAGCATTGATAGAATTTCCCATGATGTAGAAAATCTCAAGAGTAAAATTTTTCCATCTAAGGTTGATGTTAATGAATCAATTAAAGCTTTATATGTTTCTATGGATGAAAGTAAGAAAATAACTGCTATGCTTAGAGCTAAAAGAGAATTTTTTGAAAGAGCGTTTTCTACCGATTGCTTTCATAATAATGATGAAGATCTTAAAATGATTGGTGTTTTTTCTATTCATTCCTTGTTTAGTAATATTAAACTTGATGAAAAGTGGACTAAAGAAGAGTCAACTTTAGCCAGAGGGCATCCTCATAATTCGGAGGGTGAAAATCTTGTTGAAAAAATTAATAAAAGTGGGTTTGGAGAGGTCAAAACTTTAACTAGTGATGTGCCCACTCTTTTGGATTACAAAGACTTTAATTATGATAATTGCTCTTTGATTGAATGAATTTATTTGTTGCAATCCATGATAAATTCACCCAATGCATATGAACAAAATAAATCTTGTACTAAACATATTGTAGAAGCGATGATGAAAGCTTTAGAAGAAAAGTTGGAATTTGAGATTTCAATTCCTAGAAAATTATATGATGAGTGGGAACCTACCATTAAAGTCAAGATTAAAAATTATGAGTGCTTTGCTTTATGTGATTTGGGTGCTAGTGTTTCCACAATTCTGAAATCTCTATGTGATGTGCTTGGTCTTACCAATATTGAAGAATGTTCTCTTAATTTGCACTTGGCGGATTCCACTATTAAAAAACCTTTGGAAAGAATTAATGATGTTCTTCGTCTTTCAAATAGGAACTATGTGTCCATAGATTTTATTGTTCTTGATATTGATTGCAATCCGTCTTGTCCCATCATACTTGGTAGACCGTTTTTACGAACTATAGGTGTCGTGATTGATATGAAAGAAGGGAATATTAAATTTCTATTTCCACTAAGAAAGGGTATGGAACACTTCCCTATAACAATAATTAGGCCACCGTATGAATCAATCATGAGGGCAATCTATGGATCAAAAACTAAAGATGACAATACTTGAATCTATGCATTATGCCTAGATAGGGGCATAAAACGATAACGCTTGTTGGGAGGCAACCCAATGAATAAAATTTATTTTTTATTTATGTTCTTGAGTGTTTTCACAATTATGCCTCTGTTATGATTGTGTTTTTATATTTTAATTAGTGTTCGTGCCAAGTTAAGCCTTTAGGATAGCTTTGGGTGATAGTTGATTTGATCCTGTTGAAAAACAGAAACTTTGTCGTCAAGTAACAGAATTTTTAAAATTCACAGGAGCGACAAAAAATTCCGATTTTTTTACACAAGATTGATATGCAAATTTCCTACGTTGTACAAATTTTCAGCAGTTTTGGAGTTACATAAGTAGGAGTAAAATTCGAGTATTTACAGATTGTTCTGTTTTTCACATATTCTGTTTTCATTGCATTGTATGCTTATTTTGATTAATCTATGGAATGTACTGGAGGGTATAAGCCATGGTAAAGTTAGAATACAGTAGGTATAATGCAATAACAAAATATGAATGGGTTTGCAATAGTACTTGAAGCAAAGATTGGTTTTCTTATACTAATGGATCTCACGAAGGTTTTGTTAAGTTTTGTGTGATTGAAGTTTTCAAGTTTTGGGTGAGATCTTGATGGATGAAGGAATAAGGAGTGAAAAGAGCCTAAGCTTGGGGATTCACATGGTACCCCAACATAATATTCAAGGAGAACCAATCAACTAAGCTTGGGGATGCCACGGAAGGCATCCCCTCTTTCTTCTAACAACCATCGGTAATTTTACTTGGAGCTATATTTTTATTCGTCACATATCATGAGTTTTGCTTGGAGCGTCTTGTATTATACAAGTCTTTGCTTGTTTTGCTTTTAGTTTGTTGCAATCATCCTTTCTGGACACACCTATTTGAGAGAGCCATAATTATGCTATGATTTGTTAGAATTCCTCTATGTGCTTCACTTAAATTTTGTGAGCTATGGAATTGCTCTAGTACTTCACTTATATCTTTTTGAGAACGGTGGTGCTTTTATATTTTGAAGAAATACTCTCATGCTTCACTTAGATTAATTTGATAGTTAGTAAAATCTTGAAGAAATTCTCTCATGCTTCATTTATATTATTTTGAGAGATGAAAATTTTTATGCTCATGTTCTTCACTTAAATATATTTGAGAGCTTGTTAAAAGCGATGGTAATATATGAAACCAGTTCCAAAGTGATAGATATCCAAGAAGGATATAATAAAAACTTTCATTAATATCATTGGACAAAATAAACTAGATTCTTTGTAATAGTTTTGAGATATGATGATAGTGATATGTGAGTCATGTTGGCGAGTAATTATGCTTTAGTAAGAATATTGGTGTTAAGGTTTGTGATTCCCTATGCAAGCACGAAAGTCAATAATTTTGCAATGAATTTACATCCTACTTTTGGTGCTTTATTTGGTGTTAGTTATGCTTAATGCTCATTTATGAGAATTTTCATTTCTTGGTGTAATAGTGAATGAATTTCGGGCATCACTATTCACTTGTCATTGCACGAGAGTGTGGCAGTAATAGTGATGCCCAGTCCCGAAATGAAAAAGAAATTTACTTTATGTCATCAAATAATAAATTCCTTGGAAAGTTTGGTATGGAAGGCGCCGTGGATACGGCTAGCCATGGATTGTGAAAGAATGGTGGAAAAAGGAATAAAGTTTATTTTATGTTTGGGAACCGCCTATGATGTATCTAGCATGGAAAGTATTGGGAATTACTTGGTCATTTTCGTTGACGGGAAAAGCATGCCTCTCAAAATATTTTATCTCTCAATTTAAGCTTTGATCTCTGGCTCCTCTACAAATCTCTGCTTCCCTCTGCGAAGGGCCTATCTATTTACTTTATGCAATTTTTATTTTTATTTGAGTCTCCATCTTCTCGTATAAAGCACCAACTAGGGAGCACTATGATCATACGTGTGCATTGGATGTAGCTAATACTCGAGTGTGTTTCATGAATGTATCAATGATTGAGCATGATGGGCTAGGGAAAGCTTTCTTTAGTGTTGATATTTTGAAAGACATGGTTGCTTGTTGATATGCTTAAGTATTGAAGTCTTCATGTCAAATATAGACTATTGCTTTGAATCATCTAAAAGCCCAAATGTCCATGCTACAAAAGAAAAGATTATGGGATGAACATGTTAGGTAGCATTCCACATCAAAAATTCTGTTTTTATCATTTACCTACTTGAGGACGAGCAGAAATTAAGCTTGGGGATGCTGATACGTCTCCAATGTATCTGTAAGTTTTTATTGTTCCATGCTGTTATATTATTATTCTTGGATGTTTTATATTCATTTTATAGCAACTTTATATCATTTTTTGGCACTAACCTATTGACATAGTGCGCAATGCCAGTTGCTGTTTTTTGCTTTTTTTTTATTTCGCAGAATATCCATACCAAACGAAGTCCAAATGCAGCAAAACTTTTTGGATATTTTTTCAGCCCAGAAGACAACTTGGGAGCCAAGGAAGTGCACGAGGGAAGGCCCATGGGGCCCACCACCCACCAGGGCATGCTAGAGGCCCCTCGCGCACCCTGATGGGTGGTGGGACCCATGGAGGTCCTTTCCACCACCTCTCAGCTCTATAAATACCCAAATATTCCAGAAACCCTAGGGGAGTCGACGAAACACAATTCGAGCCGCCGCAAGTTCCAGAACAACGAGATCCAATCTAGAGCCCTATTCTGGCACCTTGCCGGAGGGGAACACGATCACAGAGGGGTTCATCATCCTCATTGGTGCTCCTCCGATGATGTGTGAGTAGTTCACCATGGACCTACGGGTCCGTAGGCAGTAGCTAGATGGCTTATTCTCTCTTTTTGATTCTCAATACAATGTTCTCCTCGATGTTCTTGGAGATCTATTTGATGTAATGACTTTTTGCGGTGTGTTTGTTGGGATCCGATGAAGTGCGAGTTTATGATCAGATCTATCAATGAATATTATTTGAGCTTTCTTTGATCTCTTATATGCATGATTGTTATAGCCTCGTATTTCTTCTCCGAAACTTTGGTTTGGTTTGGCCAACTAGATTGATTTTTCTTGCAATGAGAAGAGGTGCTTTGTGATGGGTTTGATCTTGCGGTGTCCTCACCCAGTGACAGAAGGGTAGTGAGGCACGCATGTATCGTTGCTATTAAGGATAAAAAGATGGGGTCTATTCCTACATGAATAGATCTTGTCTACATCATGTCATCGTTCTTATTGCATTACTCCGTTTCTCCATGAACTTAATACACTAAATGCATGCTGGATAGCGGTCGATGTGTGGAGTAATAGTAGTAGACGCAGACAGGAGTTGGTCTACTAATCTTCGATGTGATGCCTATATACATGATCATTGCCTTGGATATCATCATAATTATTTGCTCTTCTATCAATTGCCCAATAGTAATTTGTTTACCCACCGTATGCTATTTTCTCGAGAGAAGCCACTAGTGAAATCTACAGCCCCAGGGTCTATCTTTTGTCATATTGTTTTCAGATCTACTATTCCAAAAACCCAAAAATACCTCGTTGCAGTTTTTCTTTAATTATTTTATTTTGTGTTTTGCTAGATCTATTTATCCAATCTCATACAATTTTATCTATCTTTTTACCGGGGAGGGATTGACAACCCCTCTTACGCTTTGGGTTGCAAGTATTTGTTATTTGTGTGCAGGTACCATTTACATAGTGTTGCTTGGTTCTCCTACTGGATTGATAACCTTGGTTTCATAACTGATGGAAATACTTACCGTTGATGTGCTGCATCATCCTCTCCTCTTTGAGGAAATACCAACGCAGATACAAGCAATCAGGCCGCTCCCGGAGGGGCGCTGGCGTCCACAGCTCCTCGCCAGGGGCAGCCAAAGTGTGCACAGCCGAGGCGGGTGCGAGACTACGCGGGCCGGGCGCAATGGTAGAGAGTTTTGGCGGTAGCGGCCGGGCGGAGTCCAGCTGCCGGCGGGTAGCAGCCAAGCAGCAGTGGCAGGAGGCAAGCGGGGGCGCGAGCGAGGCCAGGGCGGCCGTGCGGGGTTCGGCTGGCGAGCGGCCGGAGCGCGGTGACTGCGGCAACAACCGGCAGCAGCGGGGGCGTGTGGTAGAGCAGGGCAGAGGCGGGCGCGGATGCACGGCGAGGTAGGCGCGGTGGAGCGAGAGCAGCGCGGGGGCTGGCAAACGGGCGCCAGGCGCGACTGCTGCTGGCACAGCCAAGGGGGCTCGCGGGCACAGTAGTAGGTAGCGGCAACAGGGGCAGGTCACAACAGAGGACAGGGGCTGCGACGGCAGTGCAAGCGCGTGCGAGGGAGGGTGCGGGCTGGTGGCGAGGGACGTGTGCAGACGCAGCTGGGGCATGCAAGGGCGCAACTAGGCCGCGGCCAGGTGCCCACGGGAACAGCCAGGTTCGGTAGGGGGTCGCGGCAAGCACATGCGGGGAGCAGAGCTCCGGTCCCGGCGACCGAAGCACGCGGGTTTGATGCTACGATGACGAAAAGGACACCGGGGAGAGCGGGATTTGGGAGAGGAGCTCACAATGCATCTAACGGAGGCAATGGTGAGGCTGGGGAAGGCTTGACAGCGACGCAATCGACGACGACGTTCGATGGAGTCCAGGTTGAAGAAGGGAACGGTTGCGTCGCCTCGATGCGTCCCTGCTCGAGATCTTCACGGCTGAGGTTGAGGATGATTAGGAGGTCCTCCTGTACAGCTCCTCACGGCGTGGGGAGTTCGACGGGTGCTACTACAACGGGGGATGGCAACAGCGGTTCGGCTCTGCGAGGGGAAGAGAGGAGCGGCGCGAGGAGGAAGAAAACTGGGAGGGCTAGGGTTTTCAGGGGAGAGAAGGGCGTCCAGGGAGGGCCCTTATCCAACCGCAGAGCCGCGGGGTGGCTGGGACGACACCACCAGTGGCATGGATGGCCGCCACGCCCCCTCTCTGCCTCCTGTAGCAGGAGGAAGGGGAAAACCCAGGTGGGCTGGGCCTCCTCTGCCACTAAGGCCCTAGTCAGTATTAAGTTCAGGCCTTCTTCTTTTCTCTTTTTTGTATTCTCTTTTATTTACTTTAGCTACTATTTTACTTTAATTCCAAAAGCAAATGACTTTATTAATTATGAGACTTGGCCCAAAATTAGTGGTGCAATTATTTACAGTGCCACAAGTTTGGAAATTATTTAAAGTAGTTTGGAAATTTTTATAATGTTAAAAGCAATTAAAATATTGTTTTGGCCCATGTTTTAATTATTTTAGGGCATTTAATCACTTTATAAAATGTTGGGTTCACCATGACAATTATCCAGTGATTATTTGCAACCCAACGAACATTTTTGTTGGACAGTTTGAAGAAACAGAAAATTGACTTTCAACATAAATTTGAATTTGAGTTTGATTTTGAGCAAGTGGCACTTAACCTTGAGAAACATGATGACTTGGCAAGATTAGAGGGGAGATTACTGTAGCATGATTCTCGGGGTGTTACAATACCCCCCGATACAACCCATATATTCATCAAAATAAGCGATCAACACAATGAAAACTGAATCTGTCAAAAATAGAACAGTCTGTAGAAACCTGAATTAAGCTTATACTTATGTAACTCTAAAAATTCTGAAAAATTAGGACGACATAGGCAATCTGTATATCAATCTTGTGTAAACAATTCAGAATATTTCCACGTTCTAGCAAATTTTAACAATTCTGCTACTGGAGGCAAATGTTTTTATTTTTTCTCGGAATCAAATCAACGATCTTCCAAATCATCCCAAAGGTCTTACTTGGCACAAACATTAATTAAAACACTAAAGCACAATCATAACAGAAGTACAATTGCATTTTTATTGAAAAGCAAAATAAAAGGCAAAAACATAAAATAAAATTGGGTTGCCTCCCAACAAGCGCTTTTCTTTATAGCCATTAAGCTAGGCTTTGAGATTTCGATGATGCTCATATGAAAGATAATAATTGAAACACAAAGTGAGCATCATAAAACATGTGACAAACAAATTTAAGTCTAACATGCTTCCTATGCATAGGTATTTTATAAGCAAACAAATTATCAAGGCAACCAAGAACTAGCATATGCAAGGGGGAAGAATAAAACATTGACAATCTCAACATAATGAGAGGTAATTTAGTAACATGAAAATTTCTACAACCATATTTTCCTCTTTTATAATAATTACATGTAGGATCATAATCAAATTCAACCATATAGCTATCATATAGAATTTTTCTCTTCATGATCCTCATGCATAAAAAATTTATAATCTTCCAAGATAGTGGGATTAACATCAACTAAAGTCATGACCTCTTCAAACCCACTTTTATCAAAAAAATCATAATATTAAACACTCTCCAAATATGTGGGTTTAATTTTAGCTAAAGTTGACACTCTTCCAAACCCACTTTCAATATTATCGCAAACATATTCATCATGGGGCTTAAATAAATTTTCAAGATAATAAGAAGAATCACCCCAATCATGATCATTGCAATTAGTAGTGGACATGTCAAAATTAGCATCCCCAAGCTTGGGGTTTTGCATATTATTAGCACAATTTACATTAATAGAATTTATAATAACATCATTACAATCATGCTTTTCATTCAAGGAGCTATCAAGTGTGGGTGCAATAGCAATAATTCATGTTTAACATAAGGAATTATAGCAAGTTCATCTCCATAAGTATAATTAATATTAGCATCATGGCCATAAGAATAGCAAGCATCATGTTCATCAAGGGGGGATTCATAATCAAATCAATGTAATCATAATTATCTATAGATTCATGAATATCATTATTTTCTCCCAAAGCAGCGGACATTCTCTCAATAAATTCTTCAACATAGGCATTAGAAGCATAGTTTTCATAGCAATATTTAAGCATGTCAAATTTTTTGGATTTGTAGAGAGTAATATCATACTTTTCAATCAAAGAAGCAACTTCATAAGCACCCTTAAAAGTAAAAAATTCTTTAATTTGTTCAGTACCATAGTAACTATAAACATCTTTGGCATAAGAAGATAGGATTTTATTATCATTGAACTCACATAGGTAGGGAAGGTGTTTTTTAGGGTTCTCCGAGCAACAAGTAAAATCATAAATTTCACATAGATTCCAAGCATAGCACAGCAACAAATTTATTTGATTCCATAAGAGTCCCCCCTTTCACTACAAAAATAGACACATCCGTGACATTTTGGCCCAAACGAATTTTTTTTCTGTCATGCTTATGACACTTCTATGATGATAATTGTGACAAAACCCGGTATCATCATAGATGTGGTGGGCTCCTACTTCTATGACAAAAAATCATGACAGAAAATGGGCTTTTCATCCTGGGCGGGCCGGAGACGCACCTGCATGACATTCGTTGGGCTGTCCATGACGGAAAAAATCATGGTAGAAGCGAGGGCGAGGAAAATTTCGGGGAGTTCCCAGTTACGGTGGGTGATCGGGGCCGAGCGATGCACGGAGGGATTGCACGTTTCTCTTGTACATGTACGCACGTGTGTGTGGTGAGGCATTGGGCTCTAACTGAACCCGAGTGAGGCGTTCGCTTACTGAACCCGAGCGATTGCACTAGCTACGTTACTGAACCCGAGTGATCGATCCCTGGCTGTTAACTGAACCCGAGCGATTCCATCGCTACTGCTGCTAACTGAAGCCGATCGAACCTGCTGCCTCTTGATGAACAGTGACCATTTTTGTGGCTTGGATGAACAGTTCCCGGTGGGGGTTGGATGAACAGGACCCCGTGGTAGTAGAGGCCGTTGCCGCTGGATGAACAGGACCCCAATCGAGGAGGCCGGTGGAGGGTGGATGAACAGGACCCCCGTGGAGGCTCCATGAATAGTAGACGGTGGAGGGTGGATGAACAGGACCCCGTGGAGGGCTGGTTGAACAGTAGCCGGTGGAGGCTGGATGAACAGGACCCCCGTGGATGAACAGTAGCTGGTGGAGGCTGGAGGAAGTCAATGGTGGATGAATAGTAGCCCGTGGAGGCTGGAGCGAGGCAGTAGATGGTGGATGAACAGGAGCCCGTGGAGTCCTGTTTTGCGGGACGCCACACCCCTCCCGATGAACAGGACCCCATTTCGACCGTAGGCGCTCCAACACAAGTCTGTTTCCTCCGTTTTGCAGTACGCCACACCCCTCCCGATCAACAACACCCCGTTTCAACCGTAGGCACTCGAACACAAGTTTGTTTCCTCCATTCTACGGTACGCCAAACCCTTCTCGATGAACAGGACCCCATTTTGATCGTACGCAGTCGAACATAAGGCCATTTTCCTTCATTTTGCTGTACGCCAGACCCCGTTCCGGCTGTTCCGTCCAAGCCGGTTGGCTCCCGATGAACAGGATGCATTCTGACCCAGTGGCTTCGCTCCCGACGAACAGGACGCGTTCCGACCCAGTCACTTGGCTCCCGGTGAACACGACGCTGTTTCCTCCATTCTGACCCAGCCGGTTAGCTGGCGATGAACAGGACGACGTCGCTGCCGTTCGTTGCCTCTCCATGTACACGAGCCCTGGCCGTTCGTATACGCGAGTACGCGTTTCGAGACCCCGCTCGTATGTACGTACGTGGCCATATTTTTTGACGTGTGGCTGTATGTACGTGTACACAGTTTAGACGGGACAACCTGAACTGCTACATGGGGGGCTCTACTATGACATGTGTCGCTACTTACTCGGCCACGGTTCATCCTTGCAGAGCGACCGATCGACCAGTATGTACGCACACATTTGCGACAAGACAGACAACGCTATGTATGCTTCGAACAGGTGGATCCCAGCTGTCAGGGAGGATAAGGACGCACTTCTGTGCGTGCGAAGATATAGCTGCTGGGTCCCAGCTGTCAGGGGGAGGAATCATTTTTTTGCCCGTAATAAGGACGCACTTCCTTGCGTGCGAAGATGTAGCTGGTGGGTCCCAGCTGTCAGGGGGAGAAAACATTATTTTTCAGGGTAAAAAGGATGTCGTTGCATGCATGCATCCATGGGTGTGGTGCGTCCCCACTATCAGCCTCTCACGTACAGTCATCTTCCGATAACTCTTGTTTTTTGACCACATTGAGCACACCATGCCGAGTGCACCAAGGCCGATGGACAATGGCGAGGCCCTAGACTGGAACGACCCAATGATGGGGAAGACGCAGCAGTGGAGTCGCAGATGGAGAGGAGTGGGAAACTTGACTGGTTTGGGTGCGCGGCAGCACTGCCACCCACGGGAGACAGGAGCAAGAACAGAGGTTGAAGAAGCAGCACGGCTGTTGGATTAACATCTAACGGTCCAGCTGCTAGAATCATTTGATGATTAAGTTGACAAAGCCCTGTGTACATGCTAGCTTAGTAGGCCCACAAGTCAGCCACCAAATCTGCCGGGTCCTAGTTGTTATCGTTAGGAATAGTTTTTTTTCGCATAACAAGGAGGCACTTCCTTCCGTGCGAAGATACAGCTGGTGGGTCCTAGCTGTCAGGGGGAGGAAACATTTTTTCAGCTTAATAAGGAGGAATTTTTCTTGCGTGCAACCATGGACCTCGTGGGTCCCAGCTGTCAGGTTCTCCATGTACAGTCCTCTTCCGATGACTCTCGTTTCTTGACCACGCCGCGCCGAGCACAGCAAGGCGGTGGACGACGTCGAGGCCCCAGACGGGAACTACCGGGAGATGGGAAGATGCGGCAGTGGAGTCACAGATTGAGAGGAGTACAAGGGTTATAACTGGTTCTGGTGCGGCATGGGGCTGCAATCGGTGGAGAATAACATGAGGTGTGGAGGTTGAAGGGATAGCCTGGCCGGCGGTCGGGTAGCGCTTCGCAGTGATGCGTGCTAAGCAGAGCCGCTAGCCACCGAAGGCCGGAGCAGGTGGTCCCGGCGACGCTGGAGGAAGAAGACGAGAGATTGAAGGTGCATGCCGGCCGTTGGATATAAATCCAATGGCTGTGGATGTCAGAATCATTTGTTGACTAAGTTGACAACGCCTTGCGTAGGCTTCGACCTATTGGCCCAGATGTCAGCCTGCAAAAATGTGGAATATATTTAACCCATGTTTTATAGAATTTACAGTCCATTTGCTGGGCTGGGTGAACAAATAATTTCGCATCAATGCGGCCCATTTAATATTTTCTAAGAAATCCCAACCCATTTGCACTTTCTTGAAATACATGAATTAGCTGGGCTTGTTCTATATTTAATGTTAGGTTAGAAGGAGCAATTAATATCAAAAAATAAACCGGAGCTACACATTTTATTATATATAAAATTAACAAATTAGCGAGTTATTGCTCAAAAGAAAAATGAGCGCGTTATTATTACATTGGTCCTTAAAATCTTCGCAAGCTTTTGTACGCAATCACCAGGATTTTTCTTGCCTGTGAGTCAAAAACAACCAGGATTTTCCTTGCCAACTTTTGTTAAACATTTACTTTTATAAGTTAATAAGACGTGGGATGTTTTTATAATGTATATATAAGTCTCTATTAAATATACGATAATAATAATAATAGAAATATATATAATGTGGTTAGAAGGGAAAACATAAATTGGAAACTGCATTATGATTCTTATATATAGATAAATAGAACAGAGATCTGCGTTTTATTAAAAAAATACATTGGGCTGCCGATGTTTAAGAAAAAGTAAAACCTATGCTGTGAGGCCCATAGGCCGGTACGTACATGATGGACCTCAAAAAATAAGTTGAAACGACTGTCTCGGTATGTCGTGGGCTACACATGTTAAAAAACAAAACCTAGGCCTAGCTGATACTTGTTCGCCCTCTGAAAAAAATGATACGAGCTAGATCCCCGATACCCCTTTTCTGCAACAAAAAAAAGATCTCCCATACCCTTGAAAAAAAAGCTCCCCGATGACAGTCATCGTTGGAAATTTATTTCGTTTATTGACTAGGTTGACAAACCCATGGGCCCCAACGTCAGTATACAATTATGAGGAAGCTTTTTTTTCCAATGAGGCACTTGCTTGCGTACTGCTTGGACCTAGTGGGTCCCCACTGTCAGCCTCTCGGCGTACAGTCCTCTCCGGATTCCTCTTGTTTGTTGAGCATGTTGACAACGGCATACGGCGGCGGCACGGCGAGCACACGGACGAGAAAGAACCGGAGCCGGGGAAGACGCCTTCATTCTTTCGAACATACATCACTAGCCCGGTGGCTGCAGCCCTCTCACCCAAAAGTTGTACTGCCCGGGTTCGATTCCAATTGGTGCAGTTGAAAAATATCTAACACTTGACAAAATTTCGTCCCTAGTTTACCAAGTTTTTCGCACAGTCAACATTGCCTTGCCATTTTGAAAATAGCATATCTTTTTGACTTTGCATCACGTGAAGATGTGCTATACATGAATGTTGATCAGCATGATGTTAACTTGTTGTTAGTTCCATTTTTTTACCATGAATAAAATTTCCAACATTCTATTATCCATGTTTGAAAAGTGCGTGTTGATTTAAATGCTCTGCATATGAAACATGCAGTTTCTTATCTGAAAATCACTTGGACAAGCAGCCATCGCCGGTGTTGGATTCGATGCCGCGCTTCTTCAATCCCCTGCAGCGTGAGGGGGAAATAAGCTTCTGTCCCGTGCTGCCGGTTGGGGAATGGAGCAAACTGGATTAAATAGGGGGCCACCGGTGCGACTGAAGAAGCACATCAGACGCGATTTTTTTCAGTGGATGGCTCTCGATGGCGTTTTTTTACTTGCCTCTACACCATACAACTTGTATTTTTAGCCTCCCAGTCCGTGGTGGACCAGCAGCCCATTTGCTGGGTGGGCCAACCTACAGAAAGCAGCACTTGATTTTTCATCAAGGCCCAAAAACAACGTAGTACTATGTTTGTTTTGAGGCCAAAAACATTACGGCAGGGGTTGAGCGGGGGAGGGGGAAAGACAGAGCAAAAAGATAAAAAAGAGCTGATGTGCCGTTGCTACCCTAACAAGCAGGTGCAATTCTTCTCAGGAAGAAGGTGTGCCGTTGACACCCACACGTCACAATCCCACAGTAGACATTCTAACAAGTTCACACACAAGTACAACAGAAAAGGTGAACATTCGTATCAAACTCAGGTTCACAGGACACGTTCATATTCATAGCCAACATTCACCATCAACAACTCAAAAGATTCATATATACACAAGTTCAGCATGTCTATGCAGCCAAATGATTGATAGATCACAAGACAATATTCATAGATAATTCACAAAAAGATTCAGATATATACATGTTCAGCATGTTTATGCATCCAAATGATTGAGAGATCACAACCAGTATCATCCATGGACAAACTTTAATTACCTAGGGTACAGACTGGTAAGTGGTGTTCACTCGGTGGTACTTCTTGCTAAAATTAATGCTTGTACGAGCAAACTTTCGAGTACATAAGAGGCAGCACAGACAATTTGAACTTTGCTTGTAGGTTTATCCTCAATATAGTGGCCTCGATGCCGAGGGAGGTTTGAGCAACTTGGCCACTACTTTCATCCAACTAGTTTACTGGCTCATCTTGGTCCTGTAGCTCACCAAAATTCTACATTGCAGACAAGAAAGGAGGCGGTCGATAAAATGAAACAACCAAATTTTTTGTGCAGTTCAACTGAAATGGAGCATCCCTGGCGTGCAGACTGATTAAGTGCCAGATGAATATACACGTCAACCAACTTGTCTGGAATCTTTAGACTCCATGCCATACAGTTCGCTACCATATGTGCCGATAACCAAAAGGCACAAGTTGGGACCAAAGACTGGACTGCGTTTTTCTGGGCTATGCGCCAAGAAATATTGTTGGCGTTCACTTGGGCACTTCTTCTTGTAACATCGATGCTTGTCTGAGTGAACTTTGGAGTACATAGCAGCAGCATAAGTATCTGTCCATCTGATCTTTTTGTGCAGTTCTACTGAAATCGTCCAATGTAATGATTTGCCTGCGAGTTCAGGCTCCAAGTTACTCCTTTATGAAATCGACAAACAGTAGCACAATACCAAATTACCAATACATATGACAAGCACAATAATCAAGATAAAGACCAGTACCAACCTATGTGAGGAAGCATATCAATTACTATTTCCTTTGACTGGAAGCCGAGATAAGCGACTGACAGGAAAGGAAGGATGCAGTTGAGGCAATGAAGCACCCAAAGTTTTTGTGCAGTTCCACCAAAATCGAGCATCCCTATTGGCACATATATTGAGAGAGTGAGATTACTTTAATAGTGGGACTAGTTGATGAAAGATACACTAACAAATAGAAGCACCCTCATTATCTTAATGGGTAAAGTTAGCAACATAGTAGTCTTGCTTAAAAAGAGGTATTAGTTTATTTAATCAGTGCCAATTAGCTCAGCACTCAAAGCATTGCCATGTATCATAGGTTGCAAAAATTTAACGAGCAAAGATAAAGGAGTTTCTCATGACAGTAGCAACACAGTAGCACGACACAAATAGAGATGACAGCAAACTAATATGGATGAAGGCCTTAGGCCGGTACCAACCTGAGCAAGAAGCTTATTCAAGTAGTCCCAGAAGAGATGATAAAGCACTCACTAGAATCATTCAATAGTATATATTTTTGTGCACTTCAAATGTATGGTTAACATCACTCTTGTTTTCCAGTGGTGAGATTATATCGAAAGATTTTCAAGAACTTCTAGCAGAGTTAAAGCACTGGCTGGGATACAGTTCATTGTATTCTCTTGTGTAGTTCCACTAAAATGTACGATTGGCACAACATGATCCCTGTTTGCACAAGTAGGAACAAGGTGAAACCTTCATTGGCTTAGTGAGAAAGGATAGAAAGACATTAGCATATTACTTTAACAGTAGCATCAAATTCATGATGGATAATACGCAAAACATTGTCTCATTGAACCAGTGGCAATAAATTGACATGCAAAACAATAGCATTATTATGTCATGACACTACCAAGACTCCCTCCCTGCTCCGCCACATGGTTCACCTCCACAGACACACATACACATGTACATGATTCAGCATAGGGTGCTACTAAAGATTTGTTTAACTCCAACAGGAAAATTAGCCAGCAATTAATTAGTGCTACTTAAGTACTTCTAATTAATTAAGTGACCTTGCAGGAGAGACAGCAGAAGTGGAAGTGCTCCTGGAGGATCATCTCACATGTAAGGGAGACATTGCCAGAGCCCTTGAATGGCCTCAACTGAGGCCTCGGCTTCAGCAAGATCACCTTGGCACTGTTGATCATGTAGAGCTGGGCCACACATGCATCCAGAATCCAGTTAATTATTATGATGTGTCGTCAAGCCAAGTACTACTCTCCTGCATTCCTCTATCTATCTACTCTTATAAAAAACAGAGTTGGTGATGATGGTGTGCCTGCCATCCTGCAATATAGGCCGTCCGATTTTTATCTGACCGATAGGAAGGAAACTCTGGCAATTTTGCAGAAAGATACCCACACCCCTCTCCACATTTGCAAATAAGGCCTTCCCTCATTCATCCTTTTCTCTCACAAGATAAACTACTCATACAAATGCATCTTGATGTTACGTGCAACGCACGGGCATCTTGCTAGTCTTCCAAGTAAATTAAGACTAGTAGCAACACAACAATACAATACCACTAGCAAGATGTCAGGATAACATAGGATGGTACCATCGGGTGATCTTGTTCATTTCCTCCTCCTCCTCCTTCTTCTTCTTCTTATTCGTCTTCCTCTTCATGCTCTGTTTCTCTTTCTCCTCACCAGTTGGTGAAACCAAGTACATGATTGGCCTTCTATTTCAGACTTGGTTTTGTCAGTGAGGGAGTACAAGTGTACTACTCCCTCCGTTCCTAAATATTTGTCTTTTTAGAGATTTCAAATCGACTACCACATACGGATGTATATAGACATATTTTAGAGTGTAGATTCACTCATTTTCCTTCGTATGTAGTCACTTGTTTAAATCTCTAGAAAGACAAATATTTAGGAACGGATGGAGTAGTAAACAATAGCATTATTTTCTCATGGCAGTCACAAAATAGAGGTGAACACATGCATTAAATATCATTCTTACCTAAAGGAAGGTTATGGTGCCAATATGGAGGATGAAGATTGGAACACAGATCTCCCTTTGTGCAGTTCCACCGAAATGAACCAACGGTTCCATTCTGACATTCCAGTTAAACAACACAAAAGTCACTTCTTTTAAGAAGTGTTTTGTGCAGTGCACCAAAAGGTCACAATAGTAACAAGGTGAAATTGATATCCCTGTTTGCACAAAAAGCTACAGAGGAAACAGTCAGAGTCTCAAACAATTACTGGCAAAAACAATTGGTTAAGTTGTCATGGCTTATAATAGTGGCATGGCTTCATTTTACCAGGGGCATTAGATTAAGAACAGCTAAATATTTGCTATAAGGGCATGGGACAGTGGGTGCACCAGCAGTCCAGCACCATGTACCTAAACTGGGGCATAAAGTGGTGATTCAGAGTTTGTTGCCCCGAGAAACAAACATCCAAGAAACATATCTGGGTTGGTCCCATTTTTGTTCACTCTAGCCACCTATTCCTATGTGTGGATAGCAAATCTAGTCCTGGTCATACCACTGTATATAGCGTTTCCTCTATATTTCCCTTTTCGACCAAGAGACCGATTGGATGACCAGTCTGTACTACTTTCACCCCCTTTCTTTCCTGTTTGTACCAAGTCTAATGTACATACTAAATTTTCCCCCTTTATTTCTTGTTTGAACCAAGTACAAGATTCGACTCCATGAAGTAGCTTTACCTCTTACAATAGAAAAAAAATTAGGTGACGTTGGACCATCCGATCGAGCCTAGCTACGAGGGGGGCTGAGAGGTAGAAAATGATGCACATGCAACGACGTAGCAAGCTAGGGAAGTAGAGCTAGGCCGGTTTCGAAGGAAGATATACCTGAAGGTCATTGGGGTGTGGATAGGTGGGCGGCAGGAGGCCGGATCCGCCCACACTAGGGCAGCGACGAAGGGATCAGAGGACCTCCCGCGCCCGCGCTCAGCCAGAGATAATGGTGCGGCCGGTAGTAGGTCTCCTCCCTCGCTGTCGACGATGGCCTAAACACTGCCCCTCCTCCCCTTCACCGGTGGAGGGGGATACGTCCAGATCTGTAACCAGCGGTGAGGATAGAAAGACAGTGTTACCACCGCTATCTTGTTTAGATCTGGAGAGGATGACAGTGTGTGAATAGAGCAACCCTAGCAAGCAAGCGCGAAGGCTCCTGCCTATATATATACGTATAGTGGGGTATTTTTCTTTTTTCACTCCATCAAAACAATCATTTAAAATTGTGTACGTGCCAGGTCACCGTTTTTTTTTGAGTTGTTGATTGTTTTTTGAGATAGCTACGGGCTTATTCCAAGTGGTGTTACAGGGGTGGATTAACGAGCTGCTTGGCTCGGATCGTTCGAAGCTCATTAAAAGAAAATTCACGTAAGATGAGACATGTGTTGTGTTGTTACTAATGAACATAGCGTGAAACTTGTTAGCTGGTTCGTTAAGCTCCTTAATAAATTGATGATTGGCTTTGTTCATTAAGAAGCGACCCACGAGGATAACAAGCCAAACTATCGAGGGATCATTGCTCTCGAGCTATGAGCTTTTGTTCCAGCCCTAACGGTGTGCTAGGTCGCACTTTGTATCATTCAAGTCTGGTACTAGACCCTCCATTAAGTGAACAACCACCTCCTTGTAAAAATTGTGAACAAGCCCACAACTAAAATTATCGGAAACGTGGGCTGCACCAACATGCATTATTATTTATATTTTCTATGTGGGAGTATCCTCAAAACAAAATGTGAGAGTACAATCTTTATTGGCCCCCTTTGTAATTTGTGCTAAATTTTGACCAAAGATTTAACTAACAAAATGTTAGTGCATGTTAACAAAAATTATATCCTTGGATTTGTATTTGAACATAGTTTTCAATGTTGTAATTTTTTGTGACATGCATGAACATTTGGTTAGTTAAATTTATAGTCAAAATTTGGCAAAGATTATCATAGGGACCAATAAACCAGGACGGAGCTCCTCGTCTGTCGTCCAAACTACTATATGACTAGCCGCTCTATTACATGCGGGACATCAAGCATCCGGGCCCGCGTGCCATCCACCAAATCACAGTGAGGTGCTACAGTCTGGACTCACCAGTCACCCCGGTGTGGCCGTCATGACCCATCATATCACAAAACCCACACCTTTACCAGCAGTGGTAAAGTGGCCTCGAAGTTGGACTGGACGAAGCAACCATCGTTTGACTAGAACGCTCGTTGACGCCCTTTCTCCCCTATCTTGAAGAAAACCTTACTCCGGGCTACTCACTTCTGCCATTTTTCTTCTGTACCGATGAAGGAAAGGTGGGCGAATCAGTGATGCTACTATATTTTCATTCCAAGAATCTTCTTTTTGCAAAGCACCGACCGATTCTCACTGCCTATTATTTTCCCGTTTTCATTGCGATTGTGGTTTCCTTTCGATTGCCTTTTGTTTGTCAGTTTATTGATGGATCCTGGAGCACTAGGCAAAGAGTTGCCGGCGGACAACCCACTCGAGACAGAGATCTCCAGGAAGTGAGCACCGACCAACGAGTTGGCCATGTTGGCGGGCCAACCCATGGAGATGAAGAACTCCAAGAAACAAGCACTGGCCAAAGAATTGATGACGTTGGCGGACGAACTCCTCAAAGAAAGCTTGAAGAACAGCAAGGGCCCCACCGTGCCAACCCCAGAAACTCTAATGGCCACCTATGAGAGGCTCAAGGCCGAGTTTGAGGAGATAGTCGCCGTTGAGAATCAGTATTTCCCTGGCAAGGCGATGGCCCCCATCTAGGAGATGGCCCCCGGAGGGATGGGATCCCCCGGTGAGTTGCACAAGGTAAAAAAAATGGCTTACCATAGTTGTGGTTTTTGATTATTTGCAATGTGCTTGCTAATATGTTAGGGTTGTGCAGGTGCCGGTGGATGTCCTTGATGATTCCGATGTCGTGGTCCGTCTCGTGGACATCGCCCCAGAGATTGTTTTCGATGTCACGGTTCATCCTGTGGACATCGCCCCAGAGATCGATTCCCATGCCGCTGTCCGTCCTGTGGACATCGCCCTAGAGATCGATTCCGATGTCGAGGTCCGTCCTGTGGACATCGCCCCAGAGATCGATTCCCATGTCACTGTCCGTGCTGTGGTCATTGCCCGAGAGATCGATGACAAGAAATAGTTGATCGCGCTAATCCTTCAAGGTAGTCTGCATTGTGTTTAATTACCAGAATGATGCGTGTTATCAAACCATCTTAGTGCTAGTGCACTGTCTTGTGTGGGCGGTACTTGCTACTTTTGTTTGACAATGAATCATGCGAACCCTCTCCGAGTTATGGAAACAGATGTATCCTGATATGTCTCCAACGTATCTATAATTTTTTATTGTTCCATGCTGTTATATTATCATTCTTGGATGTTTTACAATCATTTTATAGCAACTTTATATCAGTTTTTGGGACTAACCTATTGATATAGTGCCCAGTGCCAGTTGCTGTTTTTTGCTTTTTTTTTACTTTGCAGGAAATCAATACCAAACGGAGTCCAAATGCAGCGAAACTTTTTGGTGATTTTTTCTGGACCAGAAGACACAAGTTGGGCCAAGAAAGTACCTGAGGGGGGCTCCGAGGGGAGCACAACCCACCAGGGCACGCCTGGGGGCCCAGGCGCGCCCAGGTGGGTTGTGCCCACCTCGGCCACCTCCCACACCACCTCTTTGCTCTATAAATACCCCAATATTCTAGAAACCATAGGGGAGTCAATGAAAATCAATTCCAGCCGCCGCAAGTTCCAGAAACCACAGATCCAATCTAGACACCATCACGGAGGGGTTCATCATCCTCATTGGTGCCTCTCCGATGATGCGTGAGTAGTTCATTGTAGACCTATGGGTCCGTAGTTAGTACTAAGATGGCTTCCTCTCTCTCTTTTGATTCTCAATACAATGGTCTCTTGGAGATCTCTTTGATGTAACTCTTTTTGCGGTGTGTTTGTTGGGATCCGATGAACTTTGAGTTTATGATCAGATCTATGTTTTTATCCATGAATGTTATTTGAGTCTTTTGATCTCTTATATGCATGATTACTTATAGCCTCGTATTTCTTCTTCGAATCTTTGGTTTAGTTAGGCCAACTAGATCGATTTTTCTTGCCATGGGAAGAGGTGCTTTGTGATGGGTTCGATCTTACGGTGCTTGATCCCAGTGACAGAAGGGGAACCGACACGTATGTATCATTGCTATTAAGGATAATAAGATGGGGTCTATTTCTACATAAATAGATTTATCTACATCATGTCATCGTTCTTATTGCATTACTCCATTTCTCCATGAACTTAATACACTAGATGCATGCTGGATAGCGGTCGATGTGTGGAGTAATAGTAGTAGATGCAGGCAGGAGTCGGTCTACTAATCTTGGACGTGATGCCTATATAATGATCATTGCCTGGATATCGTCATAATTATTTGAAGTTCTATCAATTGCCCAACAGTAATTTGTTTACCCACCGTATGCTATTTTTCTCGAGAGAAGCCACTAGTGAAATCTACGGTCCCCGGGTCTATTTCTCATCATATATTTTCAGATCTATATTGCTATTTTCCTTTTTATTGATTTGCCACTTTTATTTTCAGATCTATATTTCTAAAAACCCAAAAATATTTTGCTTCACTTTATTTTATTTGCGATCTATTTATCCAGCCTACTACAATTTATCTCACGTCCGTTTGCCAATTTCTGGCACCGTTACATGAAAGGGATTGACAACCCCTTTAACACGTCGGGTTGCAAGTATTTTTTCTTTGTGTGCAGGTGCTGTTTACGTAGTGTTGCTTGGTTCTCCTACTGGTTTGATAACCTTGGTCTCATCACTGAGGGAAATACCTACCGTTGCTGTGCTGCATCATCCCTTCCTCTTTGGGGAAATACCGACGTAGTTCAAGCCAACATCATATCCTCACCAGCTTTTGATGTAATATATGGCATGCTTAGATGTAAGTTTGAACTATTTATCATATCAGCAGGGCTTGTTTGATGATTCTTGGTGTTAGTAGGCTAGCTACTGTGCGAGCTATAGTACCTGCAAACACTCACCGAAGAGAAACGTTGGGGCTGATGAGCTCATGGTAAGCTTATAGGTCTGATCCGTCGTCGATCGGCCATTAGCCAAAGCTCCTAAAATTGTAGGCTTAGCGATCGATCAGACAATAGTCCACAATTATACATTAATTCACATCAAACTCAAAGGGTTGGTTCACAGATGAATTCACATTAATAGCCAGCAAAATTGGCACATACTTGTAACATGCGTGAATGTGTAATTTTTTTGTTGGAAGCGTGAATGTGTAGTGACGTCGTACTTTCGGAGTGGCTACAGAGAGTGTGTACATGTGCTAGAGGGGTTGTGGGATGGAGAGAGATCTAGAGAGAGAAAAAGACCCCATTTCTTTCTACTCCTAGTCGTTAGATTGACAAAGGATATTTTTTGAGAACACAAAATCATAGCAGTATAGAGACGTACAAATCCTAGGCGGGCTAGTTTGGCCTAGAGGGTTTCAGTGATATGACGTGCTACAGTGCCGTCCAGTCTTCGCGTGTGGTAGCAGTATTGCGGGTACAGTAAGTTTTCTTGAAGAAGCGGATTCAACGAAGTTATGATTGTTCCTTCGTCCGACCAACTTGCAGTGCGAAAGGTTGGGCCTACGCTACGACCGGGGTGACTCTCCCCTACAGTACTGTCTGGTGCACTACAGTATAATTTTGTGCATGGCAAGTGGACCATGATGGTCGACGTCCCACATGTCGGCGAATGAAAGTATTCTTTCCGATATCGAGGATGAGCAAGGAGTATTCATTGCTTATTTTTGATGAAAGCTATTAGCCTCCACTATTACGACGGAGGAGTGTGAAACACGGCAACCTAGTGAACTTGGCATGTGCACAACTCCCTCCTTCCTCATGTACCATAGTTTTGACTATACTGTTGGCTATAAGGTTACAACTTTTTCTCACCTTCTCTCTATCTATTTCCTCTCAAATGTTTTTTACCTTCTTTTTTAGACACAATTGTTTTTTTATACCTAGGAGCACGTGTAGAGACGGGCTCTTGCAGAGCCCACTCATTCACTTTTTCAATGCCTCTCTCCTCCACATAAGCGGGCTTATAACCCAGTATTGTACTTGCTATGAATGCTGGCAGCTGGCACCTGGGGGGTGGGGGGGAGCGCGCGCGGGAGGGGGTAGGGGTTTTCTGGTGGGCCAGGGCGGTTAGAAGCGGGCTTGGAAGCGGTCCGGACTCCGGCATGGCCCACCTAACATTATCACCATATTTCTTGGAGTCCGTGCGCGGCGGGCGGGCGATCTCTTCTCCCTCCCCTGTCTCTCTGTTCTCAGCCGACGCCTGTCGAGCGATTAGACTTTGGCTATTGACGGTTTATTCAATTGCAGTCCCACATGTTAGTGAAAATGCAAGACAACGCGTGTCCCCTTTGGTGAGCGGCGTGCGAGACGGACTGTCGGGGGTGCGACGCGAACGCGAGAGGGCGGGGCTTTCCCATGTGTTAGGCGAGCTAGTTTGGCCTAGTTGGTTTGAGTGATATGATGTGCTACAGTGCCATCCACTTGCTCCATTTTTATGTAAGCAAGCATCTCCACTCTTATGTGGGAGGAGTGCGAAACACGGCGGATCTGATTTTGATCGAGGGATAATTGTTCCCTGTGAAATAATGGAGCACCGTTAGAGATTATAGCATGATAGCTAGGGCATTGATGACCCAAAAGTATAGGGGATCTATCGTAGTCCTTTCGATAAATAAGAGTGTCGAACCCAACAAGGAGCAGAAGGAAATGACAAGCGGTTTTCAGCAAGGTATTCTCTGCAAGCACTAAAATTTCGGTAACAGATAGTTGTGTGATAAGATAATTCGTAATGGGTAATAAGTAACAAAAGTAAACAAGGTGCAGCAAGGTGGCCCAATCCTTTTTGTAGCAAAGGAGAAGCCTAGATGAACTCTTATATAAAGCAAAGTGCTCCCGGGGACACATGGGAATTATTGTCAAGCTAGTTTTCATCATGCTCATATGATTCGCGTTCGTTACTTTGATAATTTGATATGTGGGTGGACCGGTGCTTGGGTGCTGTCCTTCCTTGGACAAGCCTCCCACTTATGATTAACCCCTCTCGCAAGCATCCGCAACTACGAAAGAAGAATTAAGGTAAATCTAACCATAGCATGAAACATATGGATCCAAATCAGCCCCTTACGAAGCAACGCATAAACTAGGGTTTAAGCTTCTGTCACTCTAGCAACCCATCATCTACTTATTACTTCCCAATGAATTCCCCTAGGCCCAAATCATGGTGAAGTGTCATGTAGTCGACATTCACATAACACCACTAGAGCAAAGACAACATACATCTCATCAAAATATCGAACGAATACCAAATTCACATGATTACTTATAAGAAGACTTCTCCCATGTCCTCAGGAACAAACGTAACTACTCACAAAGCATATTCATGTTCATAATCAGAGGAGTATTAATTATCATTAAGGATCTGAACAAATGATCTTCCACCGAATAAACCAACTAGCATCAACTACAAGGAGTAATCAACACTACTAGCAACCCACAGGTACCAATCTGAGGTTCTGAGACAAAGATCGGATACAAGAGATGAACTAGGGTTTGAGAGGAGATGGTGCTGGTGAAGATGTTGATGGAGATTGACCCCCTCTTGATGAGAGGATCGATGGTGATGACGATGGCGATGATTTCCCCCTCCCGGAGGGATGTTTCCCCGGACAGAATAGCTCCGCCGGAGCCCTAGATTGGTTCTGTCCAGGTTCCGCCTCGAGACGGCGGCGCTTCGTCCCGAAAGCTTCCTCCTTATTTTTTCCAGGTCAAAAGACACCATATAGCAGAAGATGGGCGTCGGGGGCCTGCCAGGTGGCCCACAAGGACGGGGGGCGCGCCCAGGGGGTAGGGCGTGCCCTCCACCCTTGTGGATGGCAGGTGGCCCCCCTCTGGTGCTTTCTTCGCCCAATATTTTTTATTAATTCCAAAACGACTCTCCGTGAAGTTTCAGGACTTTTGGAGTTGTGCAGAATAGGTCTCTAATATTTGCTCCTTTTCCAGCCCAGAGTTCCAGCTGCCGACATTCTCCCTCTTCATGTAAACCTTGTAAAATAAGAGAGAAAAGGCATAAGTATTGTGCCATAATGTGTAATAACAGCCCATAATGCAATAAATATTGATATAAAAGCATGATGCAAAATGGACGTATCAACTCCCCCAAGCTTAGACCTCGCTGGTCCTCAAGCGAAAGCCGATATCGAAAAATATGTCCACATGTTTAGAGATAGAGGTGTCGATAAAATAAAATACGGACATGAGGGCATCATGATCATCTTTAGAACAGCAACATATAATGTCATATAATTACTTATGCTAGAGTAACAATTCATTCACAAGGTAAAGTATGAATCAGAAACCTCATTGAAATCCAACAAACTATGATCTCAGTCATTGAAGCAATTGCAATTTATCATAACATCAGAAAGAGTCAATTTAAGAGCTTTTCAGCAAGTCCACATACTCAACTATCATTTAGTCTTTCACAATTGCTAACACCCATGCGATACTTATGGGTTCAAAGCTTCAGTCAGACACAGAGAAAGATAGGGGCTTATAGTTTCGCCTCCCAACCATTTACCTCAAGGGTAATGTCAACAATAATACTTTACGATGACCTACATCTGAGTGGATATATATATCTGGATCTTTCTCCAACACATAGTGCTTGCCAAAAAGGAAAAAAGTGTAAAAAGGAAGGTGAAGATCACCATGACTCTTGTATAAGGGTAGAAGATAAAAGTAAAAGATAGGCCCTTCACAGAGGGAAGCAGAGGTTGTCATGCGCTTTTATGGTTGGATGCACAAAATCTTAATGCAAAAGAACGTCACTTTATATTGCCGCTTGTGATAAAGAACTTTATTTTGCAGTCCATCGCTTTTATTTTTTCCATATCACAAGTTCGTATAAAGCTTATTTTCTTCACACTAATAGATCATACATATTTAACGAGCAATTTTTATTGCTTGCACCGATGACAACTTACTTCAAGGATCTTACTCAATCCATAGGTAGGTATGGTGGACTCTCATGGCAAAACTGGGTTTAGGGATGTTTGGAAGCACAAGTAGTATCTCTACTTGGTGCAAAGAATTTGGCTAGCATGAGAGGGAAAGGCAAGCTCAACATGTTGGAGGATCCATGACAATATAACTTATATTCGGATATAAGAAAACATAACCCATTATGTTGTCTTCCTTGTCCAACATCAACTTCTTAGCATGTCATATTTTAATGAGTGCTCACAATTACAAAAGATGTCCAAGATAGTATATTTATATGTGAAGCCTCTCTTTCTTTATTACTTCCTATTAATTGCAACAATGACCAAAACTATGTTTGTCAACTCCCGACAAATTTTATTCATCATACTCTTTATATGTGAAGTCATTACTCTCCATAAGATCAATATATGATCTTTTTATTATTTTATTCCCTCAAGATCATTGCAGGATAACAAAGCCCTCAACTCAAAACTACTCTTTATTATAAAACTCACGGACTTGATTACATAGATAGAGATCAAATCAAAACTCAAAGCTAGATCATACTAAAACTTTATTCTACTAGATCAAGATATAACCAAAAGGATCGAACTAATAAAAAACGATAAAAGTAAAGGTGTGATGGTGATATGATACCGGGGCACCTCCCCCAAGCTTGGCAGCTGCCAAGGGGAGTGCCCATACCCATGTATTTAGATCTCTTTCTTCGGAGGTGGTGATGATGGGGTTGATGATATTGTATCCTTCCTTCTCAGCTTGCGCTTGAGGATAGCATTTTCCTCCCTTAAGTCATCGATCTCCTGCTCAAGCCTTAATATCTTTTTACATAGTTCCCGTTTGTTTTCCTGCAAGAGACGAAAAGGGATAAACTCAATCTTAGGTATCTTTGCTTTATTAGGAAGACTTGACTTTTTCAACTCCACGTGCATGTCCCCAGGTTGGGGTAGTGGGACTTCCTCTTCATCGGAACTTGTCCCTTCTTTTCCTTTCCGTTCATAGTCCTCTTCTTCCTCCATTGTCCAACCATAATGCTCCACATCCCCATAAACCTTGGGGTCTACAATGTAATCAGCTACATAGCTCTCTCCCTCTGAATCTTGGGACAACATCTTACTCCAAAACTGCTACAGAAATAGCTCAAAACGAAAACAGGGGATTTTGCCGTGGTACGGTGGTCAAAACCTTCAGGAGATTATATAATGAATTTTTACCGACCAAAAGAAGTATTGTGCAAGAAAACGGAGTCCGGAGGGCACACGAGGTGGCCACAAGGTCGGGGGCGTGCCCAGGGGGGTAGGGCGCGCCCTCCACCCTTGTGGTCGCCTCGTGTCTCTTTCGGACTGCTTTTAATTTTCCTAATTTTTTAAATATTCCAAAACGGAGAAAAATTATCATTGGAAACGTTTTGGGGTCAGTTTACTTACCGTACCACATACCTATTCCTTTTCGGAGTCTGAAACGTTCTGGAAAGTGTCCCTTTTGTACTCCTCCGGTGTTACGGTGTCGATAATATTGGTCTCAACATTTATGGGAGTACCTGAGATATAATGTTTGATTCTTTGACCGTTTACCACCTTCGGATTTGTGCCTTCAAAGTTGTTGATTTTGATGGCACCGGAATGATAGAGCTCCTCGATAATGTAAGGACCTTCCCATTTAGAGAGAAGCTTTCCTACAAAAAATCTTAAACGAGAGTTGTATAGCAAAACATGATCACCTACATTAAACTCATGCTTTTGTATCCTCTTGTCATGCCATCTTTTAACTTTTTCTTTAAACAACTTGGCATTGTCATAGGCTTGGGTTCTCCATTCATCAAGCGAGCTTATGTCAAATAACCTCTTCTCACCGGCAAGTTTGAAATCATAGTTGAGCTCTTTAATTGCCCAATAAGCTTTATGTTCTAGTTCAAGAGGTAGGTGACATGCCTTTCCATAAACCATTTTATACGGAGACATACCCATAGGGTTTTTATAAGCAGTTCTATAAGCCCATAATGCATCATCAAGTTTCTTAGACCAATTCTTTCTAGATCTATTAACAGTCTTTTGCAAAATCAATTTAATCTCTCTATTGCTCAATTCTACTTGACCACTAGACTGAGGATGATAAGGAGATGCAAATCTATGGTTAACATCATACTTAGCAAGCATTTTACGGAAAGCACCATGAATAAAATGTGAACCACCATCAGTCATCAAATATCTAGGGACTCCAAACCTCGGAAAAATAACTTTTTTAAGCATCTTAATAGAAGTATTATGATCAGCACTACTAGTTGGAATAGCTTCTACCCACTTAGTAACATAATCAACAACAACTAAAATATGTGTATACCCATTAGAGGAAGGAAAAGGTCCCATATAATCAAAGCCCCAAACATCAAACGGTTCAATAACAAGTGAATAATTCATAGGCATTTCCTGACGTCAACTAATATTACCAATTCTCTGGCATTCATCACAAGACAAGACAAACTTACGAGCATCCTTGAAGAGAGTAGGCCAATAAAAACCAGATTGCAATACCTTATGTGCAGTTCTATCTCTAGCGTGGTGTCCTTCGCAAGACTCGGAGTGGCACTTGCGTAGGATCTGTTCCTGTTCATGCTCAGGTACACAACGTCTAATAACACCATCTACTCCTTCTTTATAAAGGTGTGGGTCATCCGAAAAGTAATGTCTTAAATCCTAGATTTTTTTTTCTTTTGCTGATATGTGAAACTAGGCGGTATAAATTTAGCAACAATGTAATTAGCATAATCAGCATACCATGGAGTATTACAAGAAGTATTTATGACAGCTAATTGTTCATCAGGAAAACTATCATCAATAGGCAGCGGGTCATCAAGAACATTTTCTAACCCAGAGAAGTTGTCTGCAACGGGGTTCTCAGCTCCCTTTCTATCAATAATATGCAAATCAAATTTTTGTAGCAAGAGAACCCATCTAATAAGTCTAGGTTTAGCATCTTTCTTTTCCATAAGATATTTAATAGTAGCATGATCAGTGTGAACAGTTACTTTGGAATCAACAATATAGGATCTGAACTTATCACAAGCAAAGACAACTGCTAAAAATTCTTTTTCAGTAGTAGCATAATTCCTCTGGGCACTGTCTAGAGTTTTACTAGCATAATGAATAACATTTAATTTCTTATCAACTCGTTGCCCTAGAACAGCACCCACAGCATAATCACTAGCATCACACATAATTTCAAAGGGTAAATTGCAATCAAGTTGCTGAACAATAGGTGCAGAAATCAAGGCTTTCTTAAGTATTTCAAATGCTTCTACACAATCATCATCAAAAACAAAAGGAACATCTTTTTGCAAGAGATTAGTGAGAGGCCTAGAAATTTTAGAGAAGTCTTTAATAAACCTCCTATAGAAACCAGCATGACCAAGGAAACTTCTTATACCTTTGATATCTTTAGGACACGGCATCTTTTCAATAGCATCTACTTTAGCTTTATCAACGTCAATACCTCTTTCAAAAATTTTATGCCCCAAGACAATACCTTCATTAACCATAAAGTGGCACTTCTCCCAATTCAAGACAAGATTAGTTTCTTCACATCTCTGCAAAACTCGATCAAGGTTGCTTAAGCAATCATCAAAAGAAGTTCCATAAACGGAGAAATCATCCATGAAAACCTCAACAATCTTTTCACAAAAATCAGAGAATATAGCAGTCATACATCTTTGAAAGGTAGTAGGTGCATTGCATAAACCAAAAGGCATACGTCTATAAGCAAAGGTACCGAAAGGGCAAGTAAAAGTGGTCTTTTCCTGATCATCCTTTGACACATGTATTTAAGAAAACCAGAATAACCATCTAGAAAGCAGAAATGTGTATGTTTGGATAATATTTCTAGCATTTGATCAATAAAAGGTAGAGGGTAATGATCTTTTCTAGTAGCTTTATTTAATTTGTGAAAATCAATTACCATTCTATAACCTGTGACAATTCTTTGTGGAATCAATTCATTCTTATCATTAGGAACAACAGTAATACCTCCCTTCTTAGGGACACAATGAACATGACTTACCCACTAACTATCAGCAATAGGATAAATTATACCTGCTTCCAGAAGCTTTAGTATTTCATTTCTTACCACTTCTTTCATCTTAGGATTCAACCGTCGTTGATGATCAACAACTAGTTTAGCATCTTTCACCAAATTAATTTTGTGCTGACATAGAGTGGGACTAATGCCCTTAAGATCATCAAGAGTATATCCAATAGCAGCACGGTGCTTCTTCAGAGTTTTCAATAATTTCTTTTCTTCATGCTCTGAAAGATTAGCACTAATAATAACAGGATATATCTTCTTTTCATCAAGATAAGCATATTTCAAAGTATCAGATAATTGTTTAAGCTCAAACACGGGATCTCCCTTGGGTGGAGGGGGATCCCCAGGGATTTCAACAGGCAAATTGTGTTTCAAAATAGGCCCTTGATTAAAGAATATCTCGTCTATTTCCCTTCTTTCATTCATAAACATATCATTCTCATGGTCTAGCAAATATTGTTCTAAGGGATCAGTAGGAGGCATGACAATAGAAGCAAGACCAATAATTTCATCCTTACTAGGCAATTCTGTATCATGGGGTTGTCTACGAAATTTAGAGAAACTAAAATTATGAGACATATCCCCTAAACCGACAGTAACAATATCTTTCTCACAATCTATCTTAGCATTAACAGTATTCAAGAAAGGTCTACCAAATATAATAGGACAAAAGTCATCTTGTGGGGAAGCAAGAACAAGAAAATCAGTAGGGTATTTTATTTTCCCACACATGACTTCAACATCTCTAACGATCCCAATTGGTGAAATAGTATCTCTATTGGCAAGCTTAATAGTAACATCAATATCTTCTATCTCAGCAGGTGCAATATCATTCATAATTTCTTTATATAAGAAAAAAGGAATTACACTCACACTAGCACCCATATCACACAAGCCATGATAACAATGATCTCCTATTTTAACTGAAACAACAGGCATGCCAACAATGGGTCTATGTTTATCTTTACTATTGGGTTTAGCAATTCTAGCAGCTTCATCACAGAAATAAATAACATGCCCATCAATATTATCAACCAAGAGATCTTTAACCATAGCAATACTAGGTTCAACTTTAATTTGCTCAGGGGGTGTATGTGTTCTAGTATAACTCTTACGAATCACAACTGAAGCTTTAGCATGATCCTTTATTCTAACAGGAAAAGGTGATTTCTCAATATAAGCAGTAGGAACAATAGGATCAACATTATAAGTAATAGTTTCTTCTTCAACTTTAATAGGTTCAACTACTTTAACTTCAATGGGAGGATGCTATTTAAACCACTTCTCCTTAGGGAGATCAACATGAGTAGCAAAAGATTCACAGAAAGAAGCTACTATCTCGGAGTCAAGTCCATATTTAGTGCTAAAATCATGAAAAGCATCGGTATCCATAAAAGATTTAACACAATCAAACTTAAGGTTTATACCTGACTCCTTACCTTCATCGAGTTCCCTATCTTCAGAGTTGCATTTAATTATTTCCAATAAATCCCATTTGAATTCAATAGTCTTCTTCATAAAAGAACTAGTATAAGAAGTATCGAGCATGGATCGATCATTATGAGAAAGCCGAGCATAATTTTTTTGAATAATAATTTCTCTTGGGAGCTCATGATTGGGGCATGAATATAACATTGACTTAAGCCTCCCCCAAGCTTGAGCGATACTTTCTCCTTCACAAGGCTAAAAATTATATATATATAATTCCGATCACGATGAACCAGATGCATAGGATAAAACTTCTGATGAAATTCCAATTTCAATCGGTTGTAGTTCCATGATCCAATATCATCACATAGCCTATACCATGTCAATGCCTTCTCCTTCGAAGATAAAGGGAAGACCTTCTTCTTGACTTCATCCTTGGGCAAACCTGCAAGCTTAAATAATCCACAAACTTCATCCACATAGATTAAATGCCTATCAGGATGTCATGTGCCATCTCCTGTGTAAGGATGAGCTAGCAGTTTCTCTATCATACCCGAAGGAATTTCATAATAAATATTTTCAGTAGGTGCAGTAGGTTGAGGAGCAACTCTTTGCTCTTCCGGTCGAGGTGAAGATACCCCGAACAAGCCCCTCAAAGGATTACTTTCCATAGTAACAAGTGACAGTAAATTTCAGCACACTATATAAATGTTTCCTTACCAAATTCCACTTACCAAAGGCGCTTCACTCCCCGGCAACAGTGCCAGAAAAGAGTCTTGATGACCCACAAGTATAGGGGATCTATTGTAGTCCTTTCGATAAATAAGAGTGTCGAACCCAACGAGGAGCAGAAGGAAATGACAAGCGGTTTTCAGCAAGGTATTCTCTGCAAGCACTGAAATTATCGGTAACAGATAGTTGTGTGATAAGATAATTCGTAACGGGTAATAAGTAACAAAAGTAAACAAGGTGCAGCAAGGTGGCACAATCCTTTTTGTAGCAAAGGACAATCCTGGACAAACTCTTATATAAAGCAAAGTGCTCCCGAGGACACATGGGAATTATTGTCAAGCTAGTTTTCATCATGCTCATATGATTCGCGTTTGTTACTTTGATAATTTGATATGTGGGTGGACTGGTGCTTGGGTGCTGTCCTTCCTTGGACAAGCCTCCCACTTATGATTAACCCCTCTCGCAAGCATCCGCAAATACGAAAGAAGAATTAAGGTAAACCTAACCATAGCTTGAAACATATGGATCCAAATCAGCCCCTTATGAAGCAACGCATAAACTAGGGTTTAAGCTTCTGTCACTCTAGCAACCCATCATCTACTTATTACTTCCCAATGCCTTCCCCTAGGCCCAAATCATGGTGAAGTGTCATGTAGTCGATGTTCACATAACACCACTAGAGGAAAGACAACATACATCTCATCAAAATATCGAACGAATACCAAATTCACATGATTACTTATAACAAGACTTCTCCCATGTCCTCAAGAACAAACGTAACTACTCACAAAACATATTCATGTTCATAATCAGAGGAGTATTAATTATCATTAAGGATCTGAACAAATGATCTTCCACCGAATAAAC
This sequence comes from Thinopyrum elongatum, assembly GCA_011799875.1. NCBI lineage: Eukaryota > Viridiplantae > Streptophyta > Magnoliopsida > Poales > Poaceae > Thinopyrum > Thinopyrum elongatum. The sequence goes on along the minus strand of CM022300.1, from coordinate 154,734,875 downwards.
CAACTAGCATCAACTACAAGGAGTAATCAACACTACTAGCAACCCACAGGTACCAATCTGAGGTTTTGAGACAAAGATTGGATACAAGAGATGAACTAGGGTTTGAGAGGAGATGGTGCTGGTGAAGATGTTGATGGAGATTGACCCCGTCTCGATGAGAGGATCGATGGTGATGACGATGGCGATGATTTCCCCCTCCCGGAGGGATGTTTCCCCGGACAGAACAGCTCCGCCGGAGCCCTGGATTGGTTCTGCCCAGGTTCCGCCTTGAGACGGCGGCGCTTCGTCCCGAAAGCTTCCTCCTTATTTTTTCCAGGTCAAAAGACACCATATAGCAGAAGATGGGCGTCGGGGGCCTGCCAGGTGGCCCACAAGGACGGGGGGCGCGCCCAGGGGGGTAGGGCACACCCTCCACCCTTGTGGATGGCAGGTGGCCCCCCTCTGGTGCTTTCTTCGCCCAATATTTTTATTAATTCCAAAAGGACTCTCCGTGAAGTTTCATGACTTTTGGAGTTATGCAGAATAGGTCTCTAATATTTGCTCCTTTTCCAGCCCAGAAATCCAGCTGCCGGCATTCTCCCTCTTCATGTAAACCTTGTAAAATAAGAGAGAAAAGGCATAAGTATTGTGCCATAATGCATAATAACAGCCCAAAATGCAATAAATATTGATATAAAAGCATGATGCAAAATGGATGTATCAGGCATCTCCAGCGCTGACCCACAAATTTACATCGGAATCTGTCCGAGGACACTGATGCCAGAGGATGCCATCCAATGCTGCCCGCATACCTTTCGACAACTATATGAACTAACCGAACGAAATTCATGCAAACAAAGCAAATTTCAAATTAACCGGATGAAATTCATTACATTTCGAAAACTTTTCCTATAAACCGGACGAAATTCATTACATATTTCTCACAAACCATAATAAAACCTACTGTAAACCTAATCCAAATGATCGCCAGCGCCCGACCACCATGTCCGGCCATGAGCCCCGATAACTGACGCTCCAGCTATTGCCTTTGCCTCCTCCTCATCTGCCTCGACTTTGTCCAGCTTCACCTCGATGACCTCCTCCTCCGGAGCACAAGGTTCTGAAGATTTCCGCCTCCATGTCGCCGTCAAGCGGCTAATCGGCCACCGATGTTTACCCCACCAAGCTTGGCGTCCACTGAGTGGAGGAGCGGTGGCCTTCCTGGGACCAGAGCAGCGGTGACCTACCATGTACTACTCTTCCTCGCTGCCGGTTGTGCCCGCGCACGCGCGCTGACTTCGTGGTCGTGGTGGCGGAGGGCGGCCGGGGGGGAGTCGGCGATGTCCTTCGTCTGCTCCTTTGATAGTACGTCCAAGAGAGCTTTGGAGCGCGCCCGGAGCGGAGCCAACGATGTCCTTCGTCTGCTCCTGTGACAGTACGTCCAAGAGAGCTTTGGAGCGCAAGGAGGCCATGGTTGGAGTGGTGCCGACAGAAGGAAGGGATCGGAGGAGAATGACTGTGGGTCTTTGGATATGGCTAGGGCTGAAGTTAATATAGCGGGCGAATGGCAATGAGCCGCGGCAGACAGACGGACGGCTGGCGCCGGAGTTGGTTCGTCGGCAGCTGAGTGTCATTAATGTGGGCAGCGGACGGACGGATGGCCGTGGTGTTGTTACGTGGAGCAGTCACTTGCACTGGGGTGCCGCGCGGGTGGCGCTCTCTCGGCCGTCGCGCTGCTGCAATGCCGGTGCCAGTGAGAGGTCGCATCGGGCGTGAATTCGGCATTGACGTTCTGGAGCGACGGTGAGCGTTTCAGGCGGGAAGCGCGCGCTAGCGATGGAAGGGGTTTCGGTGGGCTAGGGCGGTCAGAAGCTGGCGTGGTGGTATATTATTTTTGTAGGTTGCAAGAGTACTCAATTAATGTGGTAGTTCACTTTTTTTCTTCTACGATCAACATACAGCCTACAAAGCACCGTGTTCAAATTTGGCACTTCTCTGGGTTCATTTGCCATATTTAGGCCATTATGTGCATTTTGTAGAAATTTACTACCACTATAAGAATTAAACGAACATCTACATCATGCATATATGACTCAAAGCTTACATGCTATAGTGTGGTATTTATTCATAATTTGGTTGCCAAATCTCATGCGTGCAATGCACGTGTACCTTACTAATAAACATAGTTTCCAGTGATATTATTTGTAGTTACATGCATCAACCAGGACAGAGGTGCAGAAACACCAAATCCCAGCTACAGCTACACAGGTGTGATGATAGGGACGTGGAATGCCGTTCGATCACGGTGCACGCGCGCGTTCCGCGTGGATGGGGTGGCGGCCAATCAGAAAGCAACCCACAATAGGGTCAGCACACACAGTTTCCACAGGCAACAGAAAGTAACCGTGTGCGGTAATAAAGAGTAAAATGCACTAGCAGTCATTGAACTTATCTCGATAGCTCACTTTGGTCACTGTACTTAAGAATACGATCAATACGATCACTATATACGACTTAAGATGATTATACGGTCACTGGCTTAGCGTATAGCTCCGTATTTTGTCTGGTTGACCGGTCAAACAGTCCACATGCGCCTCACCCAGGTTCTACGACCCCACCCGTCAATGGGTAATAAATAAATAAATTAGAAAAGCTAAATTATGCATTGCATGGGTGGGGAATTAACCCCGAACCTCTCCAGTAAAGCCCCACGAGCTAACCAAATGAGGTATTTTTGCAAGGAGCAAACGCGACGCACATGCATGCATGCGGACGACCCACACACATGCAGTACGCATGCGCACGCAAACAATACATACTAGCACGCACGCGGACACACTTCCGCAGTTACACTTATGATTGTATTGGAATAAATTATGTGAACTCATGGATGACGAGCCTTTGAAGCGTATGCGGCATGTATAGACAACCAGGCGTCCATGCAACCGCTCTTGTCACCAGCTAGCCTTCGACGACCACCATTAGACACACACAACCATGCATAACCTACGAATAATGGATGAATCGATCAAACACACACTCGTGTGCAGTGGCACTCTGATAGGTCGCTCACGATACATATATAGGTACCATAGTACCCTCTCTAGCTAGGCTGTTTATAGATTGTCGTTGTGATGGATGATATACATGAGCAAGGCGCCAAGTCACGTCGTCGCGTCGTGTGCAGAGCCATGGCTAATGTCGAGCAGCTCGGCGCCCAAGCACGAGTATGACATTGGTGTTGAGCCAGGTGAATACATGCTCGGTGTTCGCGGAGGCCGCCAGCAAACGTCTAAACAGTAATGTCAGGCACCGCCGGGGCGCGCAGGTGACGGGCTCACCGTTTGCGTTGCGCCATGAGCAGGACTTTGATTGAGAGGGCGACGTGCATGTATTACCATGGTTTGACAGCGTGAGCGTGAGTGTCTGCACGCGTACATGCTACTTGCGTCTGTTGACGGTGTGCTCTAATGTGTTCATCACGTATAATATAAAAAAATTGGTTTGTGCATTTAACACAAAGTATTTCATTTTCATTTGGCTAACGAGTGTGCGTTGCAGCGACGAGTCCATGGTTTGATTCCGCACATACGCATAATTTTGGTTTTTATTTCTTCCTCCACTGACAGGTAGGCCCGCATAGATAGATAGATAGATACAGAACACGAGCTGATGAGGCGCATGTGGACTGTTTGACTGGTCAACCTGACAAATACGAAGCTATACGCTAAGCCAGTGACCGTATAATCACCATATCTCGTATATAATGACCGTATTGACCGTATTCTTAAGTACAATGATCAAAGTGAGCTATCAAGACAAGTTCGATGACCGCCAATGCATTTTACTCGGTAATAAATAACTAGGATTGAAGGGGAATCCAAATTTCCTTCGTCGTCTGTCCTTGAGCTCTTGACAAACCAATGCACTATATGGTTGTTCGGCCACTCCGCACCAGAGCTCTCACCAAGCGTCGTTCATGCCACTGCGCCGCACACTAACCGGTAAGGAAGCGATGGCATCCCGCCGCGCCGAGTTCCTCGCCGCCAACGACCGCACACAAAATGGTAGGGAAGCGACGGCATCCCGCCGTGCTGAGTTCATCGCCGCTCGCGACCTCACACCTACATGGGCGGACTTTGAAGCTGCCAAGGCCGAATGGGCAGTAGAGCAAGAGGCGGCCAAAGCTGCACAGAGGGAGCGGAAAAGGCAGAAAGCACTCAAGAAAAGAGAGTCCCGCCGCCGCAAGAAAGAAGAGGAGGCACACGCTGGTGCGGGGAGCTCGGCGGAGATCCAAGCACGGTGGGGTGTCGCTGACAAAGCCGGGAAGGAGAACGACGGCGTCTGGCCAGCATGTGAGAAGTAGTAGTACTAGTAGTTAGTGTGTGTGTGTCTGTGTCGCCCGTACATTTGTTTAATTAATTACGAGCATGTACTAGTGCTAGTTAATACTGTAGTTTTTAGAGCAAATTACTAGTACATTAGCCTAGACTCAATGGAAAAATTCCTATCCTATGCATCAAATGGCATCTCTTTCTTTATAGGAATTGAGATGCATGTCATCTCACTTCCTATGATTTTCATATTCCTATAAATTCCTATCGTATGAACCAAAGGAGGCCTCCGCTAGAGTACAGTACTATAGTAGCTAGCAGTATTGCTTGTACAGTAGTTTTCTTCAAGAAGCGGAATTCAATGAAGTCATGATGGTTCCTTCGTCCGAGCAACTTTACAGTGGGAAAGGTTGGGCCTGTGATTTGATGGCTCATTAGTCATTATTACTACGGCGCGACGACCGGGGTGACTCTCCCTTGGAGTTCTGCGTGCATGGCAAGTGGACCAGGATGGTCGACATCCCACATATCGGCGAAAGGAAGTATTCTTTCCGATATCAAGGAGCAAGGAAACCGCGTGGTATAGTATCACTGCTGATTTATATTTATTTGTTATTTTTGATGAAAGCTAGCATTTCAACTCTTACGATGAAGGAGTGCCAAACACGGCACGTGCTGGATGTCCCACACGTCAGCGAAAGGAGTGGGACATGAACAGCGTGGTAGAGCGTCTCCACTTCTTCCACTTCTAGGTCGGAGACCACACGTAGTACTAGTAGTATGTAATGATACAAAGTGCACCCGGAGAGAAAGACGCGTCTAGTTGGAAGGTCTTGGGCCATACACGTAAACAAATATCAAACCTAATATGTGCCTCCAATTAATATAGTAGTAGAGTACTTAGGCACGTACATCATAATATCACTGTGCATTGCACGTACAACAGTTAGTGGTAGTAAGACAAATGCCTATATGCCACGCATGTTCATACTATTTGTGCCTTTCTACTTCACTTACTGCGCTACATTACTCAGGTTCGTACATCCCTGGGTACATGTCCGTCTCGTAGTTACAGTCCCACGTGTTCTTCATAGATGGAACAATCCATAACGGTGGGCAACGGGAGTCCATAACATCGCAGCTTCTTAGTGTGGCTCCCCACGATGGAGACTCATCCAAACTGAAGCGGCATAAATCAGGGATATGGGTGTTCAAGATATGAATCAGTCGGTGCGCAATGAAAATGCACCCGTTCTTCATGAACGGTAGGCCGTCGGCATCGTGCACGGAAGGTGGCATCATTTGCATTATGGGGTAGTTGTCCCTGATGAAAATCAAGTACTCTTCAAGTGTGTTCATCCGCACCCAGGTAGCATCACGGGGGTCAAACACGCCGCCGTCCATCTAGTACACTTGGCATCTCAAACATGGATACATGCTGACGTGCATGGTTATGGTCCATGCAGTATAATAAGGTGACGTAAACAGGGGATACGGATTAAAATAAAATACTTTATATTGCTTATTTCTATGAGGGGAAGGGAAGCAATGTATAGACCAGCTGCGGCACGGGTGACGACAAACAATTTGAGAGTGTTACCTGGGCCATGTACATTAATTAAAGTAGGAGTAAATTTATTTGATGGGATTATGGCTACCTAGCTAGTACTACACGAAATTGAAATTGTTAAGTCCTTTATAGTTTATACAACTGGCATTATAAAGTTGTGTAGATGACTATCCCAATCAATAAAAAAAGGGAAAGAACTACTCCTACTCCTGGAGTACAAAGAGACATGTACTAAAATGTTGTAAGATGACATGGCAATAAGATATACGATAGTTCCTGGCTTTACTACTCTTGGATCGGAGAGAAGGATTACCTGGGTACATGATCAGGGTCCGATCGTGATAGATCGTGGCACCTTTTTGCCCTTCAATGGTACCATGGGTAACGACTGCTAAGATAGTACGTCCCAACTGGGTGTCGTCAGCTACAAGGTTCCAAGTTAGACCAAATGCCCCATGCACATCCACGATTGGCGATCTGATTTTGATCGGGGGATGACTTTGCCCTGCATAATCGTGCTAACAAGGCGGAATTCATCGAAACCGGACAAAAATCATTACATTTCAAAAACTTTTCATATAAACCGGACGAGATACATTACAGTTTTCATACAAACCGGAGTAAAACCTACTCTAAACAAGTTGCAATTGTAATGTGGGCGGCGCACGGACGACGGCTGGCCGTGGTGTCATTTGAGGCTACTCATAGTGGGGAGTATCATATACAATATACTAGTGCATGATACTAGTGTATGATATACTACTTTTGTAGTGCATAGTTTCATAGAGTAGTAGCATAGATGATCATATTTATTGCCATGCATGACCCCCTATCTCTTCTTTAATTCTCTGCCACATCACCATGTCTGCTATTCCCGAGTGTATGTACCAGCTAAGTTACCACCACTATGGCCAGCGTCGACGCGGAGCAGTCGCGTGCACCGGGAAGCGGCACTCTCTCGGCCGTCGCGCTGCTTCAAAGCCGGCACCAGTGAGAGGTCACCTCCGCTCTGGCCGGGCATTAATGCGGCACTGACGCTCCGGGGTGGCACTGACCGTTTCAGGCGGGAAGCACACACCAGCAAGGGAGGGGGTTTGGGTCGGCCAGGGCGGTCAGACGCGGGCGTGGTGGTGGTATTGATTTTGTAGCGTTTTAGGTGTAGTACTGGTAGTTTGCAAAACTACTCAATTATTGCACTCAGTTTCCTAAAAAATTGTGGTAAAAAACATTACTTGCAATGCATGCATGCGTGACCAATATAAATGACCAATAAAAAACTACTACATGCACGGAATGATTTAATGCACATTGTAATCTCAACATGTGATGGGGAGCTCTAAATTTGAATTTGAAACTTATAAAACAAAAAATTCAAAACAAATAAACTGGAAGAGAGGGAGTATACTGTAGGATGTGTCCCATATGAAAAAAGTCCCCTGGTTTGTCACCGCGAAGATGCGGTTAGAAAGGAGCACATCATCTTCGTACTCGTACGGCAACAAATCGGCCGCAGACAGCATGGTCCACCTTTGACCGCCATGTGCAGGGTTCGTGAAAGCAATCGTGATGTCGAACACCGCGATGAGAGTGTAATTTTGGTTGGCGGACGACCTTATCGGGGCTTCCGGGATTGCTATCTTCTTCAATCTCACCGTGGTTCCATCATACCAATTCAGGCGATGGCCCATTGCATGGCTGATCCCAATGTTGGACAAAGGTTCTACGGGAACGGTGTCACCGTTGTAGATGTTGTGAAAATTGATGTTGGTACCCTCCCGTACATATGCAAGCCAATCTCCACTGGCACCAAGCCTAACCTGTGAAACAGTGGGTAGCGGGGGAATTAGGGAATGGACACGGAAGTAGTCTTTATAATGCATTTACTATGTGATCAAACTCATCACTTACCTGCTCATCGGACAAAATCTGAGTGCCCCTCAATGTCGGCATCTCAAGGGGCGTCAACTTGCAACTACGGCCATGCCGCGCTGGAGAGACCCCCAAGGAAACATCCTCGTCCTCGAGGACGCATGGCAGACCAACTAGCATGGCCTTCTCCCACGCATATTTACGCACCCTCTTAAAATATTTGGTGCAAGTACCACTAAGTCTTGCGGATGTGAGGAAGTCAGAGCGACTTACATTTGTCCCAAAGGATCGTCGTCCAAGGTCTCCCAACCTCGACGAGGACAAGAAGCACCACCACCTTCCGAATCCATGGCAATGGCGACCAACTGCCTTGTCCCTTGTGGAGCTGGTTTACACGAGAGGAGATGGTAACTGCAGGGGTTCGTCCCTTCGGAAAGGATGTTCTGCAGGCATGCACTAGTGCAGTTTATATTTGAGACTAGGAAGAGGCCCATGCGTTGCACGGAACATCAAGATGCATTTATACGAGCTGCTTATCTCGTGGGAGACGAAGATGAACAAGGGAAGGCCTTATCTGCAAATGTGGAGAGGGGTGCGGGTATCTTTTTGCAAAATTGCCATAGTTTGCTTTCTATCCGTCAGATATAGATCGGACGGTCTATATTGCAGGATGGCAGGCACACCATCATCACCAACTCGGTTTTTTATATTTATTATTATTATTATAAGAGTAGAGATAGATATTAGGGAGCTGGCGGGCGGTTCGTTGTACGGCACGTTCGCGTCCATCCACTGGCCCGGAATTAAAGCACGCATGACATTTATAATGACTGGGATTAGCTGTTTTTCGTGCGCATGGACCAACGCGGACTAGCGGACCTGGTCGCCCTTTTTCGAGCACGCCTTCGACAAGTACGTGCGTGACATGCGTGCATGCAAATCTTGCGTGACCAAACCGTGCGAAGCAGAGCGGTAGGCTATTGAACTGCAGCCTGCATGTTGCAGCCATGTCATCCACACGCAACCTAAAGGCCAATTCATAGTCCACTGGACTATACTGTACTACTATTCATTGTTTGGCACAAACGTTCCTTGGAGCTCGTGCTGCAACTGGCGTACCCCACAGCCCGCTTCCCTTCTCCTTCCTCTTCCACCGCCCGTGCACGTCCACGGGAAGCGACCGGTCAACCCTTATATAGGAGTGCTAGCACAAAAAGATGCATGCATGACCACTAAAATTTCCTTTCTCTTATCTCTTTGAAATAAATGTGGCGTGAAACTCAAAGCCCTTTAAGTCTGAGTATAATGGAAATCATCGTCCTCCTCCGGCTCCGCTCGCGTCGTCGTCCTCCTGTTCCGGGTCCGCGTCATTGTTCTCCTCCTCTGGCTGCGCGTGCTGCTCCGCCTCCAACGCCTCCTCGTCCGGCTCCGGCTAGTCCAGACTCTGGAGGCAGGGCGGCTGCGATCCGGGCTTCGCGCCGCCTCCAGATCAATGTGCCACTTTGGCAGGAGCATGGCGTATGTCGTTACCTTCGGCCGGGCCATGGCTATCGGGCGACAGCGACCAGAGAAGAGGCGGCGGGAGGGGAATGAATGCAGCTACTGTTTGGGTCCGCTGCCCGGCTTAAATAAATGTGCACCATCACGTGTACCCGCGGGTGCACAAATTCTAACATACGGGTCTGCTTAGGGGGCGTCAAGTAACTGGTATGTGTGTGAGATTCTGAGAGACAGAGTGCGTGTGTGCGACTCTACTCTTCAGACATGTACTCCACCTTTTGCATCGGGATATAAGTATAATGGTATTACACTTTAGCTTGTGATTTAGGTGGCCATGTTAACATGGTTGTGTAAAAAAAATGTCACTTCCTGCTCGTGATTTGCGTTATATAATTATGAGAAGTTTGCTAACTACTAAAATAAAGTGGAATTTGTCCATGTTATATAAGTAAATTAAGGTGATTGTTTATCATACGGGTAAGGTTGGACGAAGGGTGGTAGGAACAAATGCTCCACCTAGAGCATGTTTGTGTGAGATGGAGTCTTAGTGTGTGTGTGTGTGTGTGTGTGTGTGAAGCGGAGTCTTCGGTGGCGAAAGTAATTTAAGTGTGTGTGGCTTCATCGTAGAGAGGTGATGTGTATGGCAGAGGCCACCAACGAGGGGGGTGTGAGAGAGAAGAGGCCTATAAAGAGGGAAGAGAATGCGTGTGCGCGTGAGAGGAGTCGACATCGAGATAATGTGTTTGTTCGAGAGACACCGAGGAAGACTACTATATATCGATGGTGCATGTAGGCGGGAATCAAACGAAGGGATGGTCTTATTGGTTTCGGGGATATAGGGGAAGAGTGAGAGAGGGGGTAGCTAGAAGGAGATTGTTAAGTGTGAGTGTGTGTTTTAGAGAAGAGACCCATCCAGGTGGAAGTCATGTGCACACAAGAAGAGAACGATTCGATGTGGGGTTAGGGCTGAGGGTAATTAACTATGTATGGAGACATAGGAGACCTTGAACGTGCATGTGGGAGAGGTATACATGTATACGTGGGACGTGTGTGTGTGTGTGTGTGTGTGTGTGTGTGCGCGCGCGCGCGCATGATCGAGATAAAAGAAAGAAGACATAAGTCATAAGATCAATGGCATGGGAGAGACGGATCGGTATGACAATATGCATGCATGTGAGAGTGGAGGGAAGAAGGCCCGATAATTGAGCATGTGACTTTGTCTTTAAGAGATAGTGGCGTGGGCTGGAGCATGCATCTATGGCGAGCAGAGAGAGCGAGACACAACGATTGTGCAAAAGAGATCAACCTATAGATGCATGTATAGAGAGACAGATATAGTGTGCTTGATAGGAAGAAAGAGTGCGTGCGAGAAAGAAAGGTTGATGGAGAAACTGCAGATAGATAGAGAGATAGAGATGCTAGCTAGAGGGACATCAGGTAGTTTGTGTGTTAGAGATGACCGCCGAGTGGTTCAGAGGGGTGAAGTTATGTGTGTGTGAGAGAAAGATAAAAAGAGGGAGCATGACTGCATGTAGAGAGAAACATATGTAGTGTGCATGATAGGAAGCAAGAGTGAGGGCGAGAAAGAAGGTTGATGGAGAAACAGATAAATAGAAAGATAAAGATGCTAGCTAGAGGGAGATCGGCTAGCTAGTGTGTGTGTTAGAGATACGAGTCGAGTGGATCAGAAGGCTGAGTTATGTGTGTGGGTGTGAGAGAGATAGAGAGAGGGTGCATGTGAGTCACATACAAACAAATATCAGAGAGAAATGAGATCCTGAGAGACGGAGTTTTGCGTTTGCAAGAGAGAAAGATATTTCACAAGGAGAGTGATAGCTAGAGAGACATATCAGGGAACGCGAGATATCCCTAGGGAGAGAGAGTGTGTGTGAGCGACATACAAGGGAATGGTGGAGAGATATGAGACCCTGGGAGACAGAGTTTGTGTTTGTGTGTGAGAAAAAGATATTTAAGAGGGAGAGTCGTAGCTTCTCATACCTAAGGAGCGCAAGACATATCTGTGTGAGAGGGGGTGTGCGAGCGGCACATAGGGGAATAGTAGAGAGAAATGAGACCCCGGGAGACGAAGTTTGTGTTTGTGTGAGAGAAAGAGATTTCACAGGGAGAATCATAGTTAGAGACACATAGTAGGGAGCGAGATATACTTAGAGAGAGATAGAGTGAAGGTCGAGGGAGAGAGTACCGTCAGTGTGTTACGAAGATAAAAGATCATTATCTACATACAAGTAGCACGAGAGATACCCGAGAGACGATGAAGGCGTATAGGTCTAGAGAGAGATATAAGCATGAGTGATAGCTATATAAGACGAATATCTGGATTAAAGGGGATTCAAATATTTAAACTAGAGATCACGACATCGATAATATCATAACGAAAATTGGTCTATCAAACATGCATATTCATTTGAATTTGGGGACACATGTAATGTTATATAGTTTATCAATATTAGTGATCCATAGATTCTTTAATTAGAGATAATGCATGGTTTATATGCAATTAATGTCTAAACGGGATTACACTATATGTTGCATGTGTAAAACAATTATACGTGTTTGAGAAGTAAAAAAAACCCGCATGAAACACTTTGGAGACAGTTAGTGAGGAATGCATACATTGGATTTCAACGTAAAGTTGTTTCAAATATTTGAAAATCCAAATTAAGATGGATCCAACCTTATGAATCTGAGATCATGCCATTTGTAAACCATATTTATGTATAAAGGGTGTTGTGCTTTTGAAAGTATATATAAAAAATGATGTATATAGATTTGTATTCGAATACAAAATGGATCCTACCCGAAAAAAAAATACAAACTGGATTCGAATTGAGTTGGCACGGTAAACGTGCACTATTCCTCTGCAAAAATTTGAACGAAGCGGGGAAACTCGCAGTAACCGCCCGAAACCAAAATCTGCAAGATGGAAATTATTGCCTATCCCTGACACGCAAAGCCTATCGGCTCAATTTGTATAGGTTTCAATAGGGATAGGCTTGTAATTTCACTCAAACATGACATAACCGCCTCCGCCTCTCACCTCCCCAGATTCATACACGGTGGGCGCCAAAACACAGTTTCTCCTCGGTCGAAATCACCTCTCACCTCCCTCCCCGATTCATACACGGTGGGTGCCAAAACAAACTCTCCTCGGCCGAAATCTCCGTCGGCAAATATTCGGTGTATGTGAGATTACCGTCCTATCCCCAACCGACTAATATTGCTGTGATGTAGGAAATTTTAAACGGGGGCTAAGTTTGTAAATTTCCTCGCATTTGAGACAAGCGCACCCTGAAGACATGGTTCCCCCCTACCTCTCTCCCTCTATTTCCCCATTCGTACTCCGTGGGCGCCAAAACACCCTCTCCACCGCAGTCTCCTCCATCTGCCACCCCATCCACCGCCGTCCTCCTCCACCATGACGGAGCTGATACCCTGACGTCGTCGTCCATTACAAGAGATCGACCTCTCTCATCTATGGCTACAGACCAGGATCCTTGCATTGCATCCTCTTGCTTCATCCGCGCCGTCGTCCACCCTGCCGAAGCCGCTCGTACGACCGTCTCGTCCACCACACCGGGATATTTCCCTCGCCGCCACCGTCTGCCCTCCTAGATCTGCTTCCACGCCACCGACAACCATCGCTACCACAGCACCCTCAATGCCTCAGCAGATGCTTACACGGCGCCACACCAGAGGCGGTACTCTTTCGTATCTACTCAAGTTATTTATATCAGAAAAAAAAATAGATCACCACTGCTTTACTATGATTTCTTGTCCGTCACTTAGAATCTTACTTGTTAGTTGAAACCAAACATTGGTTGCGAAGTTTCCTTTGTCCGGTTTGCACCTTCAGATCCGCCATGGCACGCTCACCACTATACTCGCAATGCTTATGGTTTTTCCCTTTTATATTCCACATTAGCTTAAATGACAGTCGACTGAATTTCAAATTGGGGTCAGTCCATTTTTGGGAGTTTGGCGGAGGGAAGGAAGGGGCTCGCCTGAGGGTGCCCCATTATCTATCTTAGGGTTTCGGGTCGGGACAGTGGTTGTGGGGGGCTGTCGTCGGGCTATGGTGTGGCCTCGCCGGAGGCAAAACTCGACGCGGGTGGGGGGAGGTGGGGGTTAGCTAGAGGGATGGCCGGGTGCGGCAGAAGACCGGAGGTGGTGGGCGGTTCAGGGGAGGGCGGGGACCAGTGGTTCGGCCGGGGGCCCGTGCGGTGGTCTTTAGGGGAAGAATAAGAGGTGAGGAAGAAGAAGGGTTAGGAGATGTAGGATCTTCATCCAACCGCCTGAAATGGTCGACTGACCCAAATGATGAAAGTCAGGCGACTTGAATGTAGACATTCCCATATATTCAGTACCATCATCGTAGGTGCTTCGAGACGTACGTGCAAGCAGTGCTCCTCAACGCATCAAGCTAAACAACATGCCACTCATAATTCCAAACTTAGTTGCTCAAATACGAATCTGATATGATGCTGACATGTACTAAAACAGAGAATGTTTAATTGGTCAGCTAATGTTCCTACTTTACTTTCGAAAAGCACATGTGCCACATTTCGAGGGACAGCAGGGAGTTGTGTTCTTTATGCTCTCTGGTTCATCATGTGTGGCCAACCAACATTTTATTATCCAAAATCTGCTTGCTCTTCTTTAGCATGCTCCTCTTCTGTTCTTCTTTTGTAAGTACTCTCTCCGTACCTAAATATAAGTCTTTGTAGAGATTCCTCCATGGACTACATACGGAGCAAAGTGAGTGAATCTACACTCTAAAATGTATCTATATACATCCATATGTGATCCATAGTGGAATCTGTAAAAAGGCTTGTATTTAGGAACAGAGGGAGTATAATAGTTGTAAAGTATGTTCTTTGTAGTGAAGAGGAGCATGGACATTTGCAGTGTACGGGTCTATTCGGTCGCTTGTCATGGACGCTTTCAACTCTTCGTGTTGGTCTTCATGTCGATTATCATGGACGCTTTCAACTCTTCGTATTCGGTCGTATGTGTCGCCTTTGAGAGTTAGACTGATAGTAATAGTACCGCACCTTCACTTGTAGAGAGCTGGTATCCGAAGCCTTTCTAGCCATACTGGCAATACTAGCACATATTTTCCAGCAAGTTCCACTTTCCTGATTTTACTCCTGATGCTTAGGGTTTTCCCATTATATCTACACTATGATCTGCGTAGGTGCTTTGTGTCCTACTAGCAGCTGTCCACCCTTTAAAGCTAAATAACACACCAATCATACGTCCTAAGCTTCTTCAAATATGAATGTGATATGATACTGACATTAGCTAACAGACACACATTTAATTGGTTAGGTAATGCTCCCACTTGAGTTTCCAAATGCATGTGGCCACATATAGAGAGACATCATGGAATGGCATTTCTTTGGGCGCTCTGATTCATCATGGGTGGGCAACCAACATTGTATAGAAAAAAGGGGAATCTCAATAATATGCTTCCCCTTCTATTCTTTAACATGTTCCTCTTCTGTTCTTCTTTAGTAAGTACAGTATGTTCCTTGTCAGGAAGGGGAGCAGGGACATCTGCAGTCGACAGCTCTATTGGGCCGATTCTGCTACATGATTTCGCACTTCAAGTTGGTCTGCCATAATATCCCGGAAATGGTGGGAGTCGCGCGGTCTTTGATAGACTAGACTGATAGTACAGCAGTGCGCCTTCAGATGAATAGAGCTGGCCTGTAGGTGATCGATAGGCTACATATTAGTAGCGGCAAAACCCTGTATTTTCCAGCCAGTTCCACTTTCTTGATTTATTTATGGTGGTTATGGTGTACCCCTTTTATCTACACTACGATCTTCCTAGTGGTTGTGCGCTCTCGTTATCATGGTTTGGCAATAAACTTTCTATACGGTATATTATGAACCTATCATTTGCCAACTATCCTTACATCTGGAGCTCCCAACAGGGAGCCTATTTTTTTGTGTAGTTGTGCCAGATTATATTAATCTACTCACCATATTATGGCACACATGGGCTCTCTCATCAGAATCCAGTGATAGCACACAATGGTTTATAGGGAGCCCCTATTATATTACAATATCCTTTGCATTACAAAGATAATCTCACTACTATTTATGTTTTCATGCTTTTCAGATATTGTACGTAATCACAATGAATATAAGAATGCACACATCAAAAGAATATTGCGGAATAGTTCAATGGGTAACAAACTTGGCATCAAGGGATTGAGGTCCATTGTGGATGCAATGAAACCCACATGCTCCCGACCTATAGATTCGTATTCAGAATATGATCCTAATGACTATTCTGAGCTCAAGGAGTCAAAGGCAGATGGCCTATCCTGTTCACCCAATAAGGTGCCTGTTCTAATTTGGCAAGGTTTTATTGGTTGCACGTATCTTGGATAAGGTGTCTTGCATTTCTTTTGCTTCGTTGCACCACCATCTACTTAGTTTACTCATGATATATGTGAAGATGCCATGCCCATCCATTATCAATACCTATTCCATTTGTCGTCATACCATGTTTTTCCCTTCAAATGATGTTCTTGTGTTTCAGACATCCAAAAGGAAGAGGGTGATTGCAGAACCTGAAGGAGTACAAGCAAAGTCCTTGAAAAAGGTGGTGCTACTGGAGAAATCAGATAGCACCCCACTTATATTGGCGATAGAACCAGCGCCGCAAAACCTAGGATATCGCAACTATGCTGGTCGCTACTTTGCTCTTGTGAGTACCTATTGTCCTATCGCTGTACTTACATTCATACCTGGTGGATTATGTGACATCATTGTGCATTATAGGTTGCTTATCGACTGTTCGCTGCAAATTATCAGATCTATATTAATGCTTACATTAATGTAGAATAAACCCAATTCTTATGAAGAAATTTAGTTATGCTTTGTTCTTGTAAGTATCTGCTGTCCTTCATCACTATACTTATATTGTCAGCTAGTTCTTCATGTACACTTTGAAGCTTATTTTCCCTTGCCCTCCAATTTCTACACATCAGATCTACATTTACTCTTGCCAAAATATTGAATAAAACCAATGTTACTGAAGAAGTTTAGCTCTGCATTGCTCTTGTCAGTGCCTTTTGCTGTATTCTGTATTTACATTTGTACTCTGCATCTTAGGTTAAATAATTACCATTTGTTCCTATATTTTCACATCTATATTTACTCTTAACAAAATGTAGAATAAAGGCAATGCTCTTGAAGAAGAGTGTGCGGTAAACTTCTTGAATTGCCCCCCATCAATATGTACAAGGGCTTTATAGAGCCGGTCTTCACTACTAATGTAAGTTTATCCTCCTCGAACCTTCAAACTTTGTTGTGTATATTTGGATAGCTATGAGTGCAAATGCTGTTTATTTTTGTCATCTGCATCAAATTGCTTGTTCAAAGTTTATAACAAAGAAGTACATAAACATAAGTTTGTCCTTATCAATTTCAGTCTTTAGTTGTACAACCTAGTTCCTTATTCATACCATGTAAATTAAACTAAACATAGCAAGTTATCTTCTTTAGCACTGCGTGTATGCTTGTGTTCTTGATCTGTAATCAAGTGGTGTGGTGAAACTACCAACTCCAGCACAATGTCATATCCTGCTATGTCTCAACTATGAACAATGCCATATTATATTAATGTTATTTAAATCATGTCTCTTTATTTACCAATCTGAAATGGTATAAATTGACAGTACACTCACCATTCATGCTTATACATTGTTTAGCACTACATGTATGCTTGTGTTCTTGATCTGTAATCCAGTGGTATGGTGAAGCTGGCCGCTCCTGCACAATGCCATTTCCTGCCGTCTTAACTATGAACAATGCCTATTATGATAATGCTATTTTAAACCGTGTCTCTTTATTTCTGACAAAGAAATGAGATGAATTGACAGCGCTGATGCTTATACGTGCAAAACCTGTTATCTACCTAATTGTTTCTCTTTCAGGGTGACAGCACTGATGTTAGGAAGAACTACCACAATGATAGTGAGATGAACCCATTGTTTGTCCCTCTAACATATATTCCAGAGAAGAAGGCAACACATCTTGAGGGTAGCGATACAACCCCAAAGTCATGGCTTGATGTAGTGTCGAACTTACTCAGTGACACAAGCTCGATGAAGTCGCCGCCTGAATCTGTTCGACTTCTTCAGTCTGAAATTCAAGCAGAAAGACATGCTTTCGCTCAAATCTGACTAGAACTCCAATCTCTATGCAAGATTAACCATAAGTACAGGATGTCTATTGATGCTATGCAGCTTGAGTTGGTGGATATAAGCGTCAAACAAGCGCAGTCTCATCAGGTTGCTAAGCTGCTTGCGCTGCAGCTCCTGGGCCGGGCTAACCTTTCTTGAACTGTGTTGAAGTGCTGTCGGTTCTGGCTATTATTTTGTCAGCCTGTTACTTCCACTGGTGGCGACTTGCCCAGTTTATGGAATCTGCTGTCTGGTTGCCCTTTATTATCACTAGCGGCGAACTTTGATGCCCAAGGGATGTAATATGCTGTAATTTCTTTGTTGTATAGTCTAGGTTTATTCTTCATCATGATGCTGTAATTTATTTGCTGTTTATGCTGTCGTCGCTCTAAGAAAAGGTTGTAACCTTCGATCGGAGCGCAATGAGCCAATAGGTTAGTTTTATAAAATAATAATTTCGGTACTAAAACTGGCCGGTCGCCAATCGCTAGTACGGGCCGAACCATGGGCCTACAATCATCTTGGGCCATTAGTTAGGTCTAGACTTAATCTAGCCCACTATTAGTTTCGGGCCTTTAAAAGGCTGAGTAAACTGCTTACCTTAATTGGGCCAGAAAATTAAATAGGCTTTTAACAAGTTGAGATCTAGATTGAGCCTTAATTGTGGCAAACAAATCATGGGCCGACAGCAGGCTATAATATACATCGGCCCATTATTGGCCCATTTGTATGACGGGCCATTAACAGGCTTAAATGTTTTTGGGCCTTGGCTGACCCAAGTACATGACGGGCTGGAAGCAGGCCGGATGTATAACGGGCCAAAATTAGGCCCAACACTATCAAGGGCCTTTAACGGGTCGATAGGCAGTTTGGTCTAGAATGTATCCACGAAGACTACGGGCCGTTAGGAGGCCGAAAGTAACTACTGATGACCCAGAAGTATAGGGGATCAATCGTAGTCCTTTCGATAAGTAAGAGTGTCGAACCCAACGAGGAGCAGAAGGAAATGACAAGCGGTTTTCAGCAAGGTAATTTCTGCAAGCATTGAAATTATAAGTAACGAGTAGTTTGGTAGCAAGATAATTTGTAACGAGCAAGTAACGGTAATGGTAACAAAAGTGCAGCAAGGTAGCCCAATCCGTTTGAGGCAAAGGACAGGCCAAAACGGTCTCTTATGATAGGCAAAACATTCTTGAGGGTACATGGGAATTTCATCTAGTCACTTTCATCATGTTGGTTTGATTTGTGTTCGCTACTTTGATAATTTGATATGTGGGTGGACCAGTGCTTAGGTCCTGTTCTTACTTGAACAAACCTCCTACTTATGATTAACCCCCTCGCAAGCATCCGCAACTACGAGAAAAGTATTAAGAATAAATCTAACCATAGCATTAAACTTTTGGATCCAAATCAGTCCCTTACGGAATAGCGCATAAACTAGGGTTTAAGCTTCTGTCACTCTCGCAACCCATCATCTAATAACTACTCCACAATGCATTCCCTTAAGCCCTAATAAGGTGAAGTGCCATGTAGTCAACGTTCACATGACACCACTAAGGGAATCACAACATACATATCATCAAAATATCGAACACATATCAAGTTCACATGATTACTTGCAACAAGATTTCTCCCGTGACCTCAAGAACAAAAGTAACTACTCACTAATGATAATCATGCTCAAGATCAGAGGAGTATTAAATAGCATAATGGATCTGAACATATATCTTCCGCCAAATAAACCATATAGTAATCAACTACAAGATGTAATCAACACTACTAGTCACCCACAAGTACCAACCTATAGTTTCGGTACAAAGATTGAACACAAGAGATGAACTAGGGTTTGAGAGGAGATGGTGCTGTTGAAGATGTTGATGGAGATTGCCCTCCCCAAGATGGGAGAGTTGTTGGTGATGACGATGACGATGATTGAGGGAGTCCTGGATTAGGGGGTCCTCGGGTGTCCGGTCTATTCGATATGGTCCGGACTGATGGGCCGTTAAGATAAAGCAGAAGACCATCCCCCGTGTCCAGGTAGGACTCCTATATGCGTGGACGGCAAGTTTGGTGTCCGGATGTATTATTTCCTTCTTCTGTAAACCGACTCTGTACAACCCTAGGCCCCTCTGGTGTGTATATAAACCAGAGGGTTTAGTCCGTAGAGGCAATCAGAATAATCATAGGCTAGACAGCTAGGGTTTAGCCATTACGATCTCGAGGTAGATCAACTCTTGTAACCCCTATACTCATCGAATACAATCAAGCAGGATGTAGGGTTTTACCTCCATTAAGAGGGCCCGAACCTGGGTAAACATTGTGTCCCCATTGTTCATTGTTACAATTGATCCTCAGACACACAGCTTGGGACCCCCTACCCGAGATCTACTGGTTTTGACACCGACATTGGTGCTTTCATTGAGAGTTCCGTTGTGTTGTCGACAAAAGAATCGATGGCTCGCCTCGTTGTCGATAACGATGCTGTTTCCGGGGAGACTTTTCTCCCTGGTAAACTCTTTGTGTTTGGCGGCTTCACGCTATGTGCCAACTCGACTGGCCACCTTGAGCAGGTCGACAGCTACGCCCCTGGTCACCAGATCAGGTATGGAAGTTTGAACTACATCGCCGATATCCGAGGAGATCTAATCTTCAAGGGGTTCACAGCCTCGGCCGCCGCTCCCCACCCATACAAAGAAGGCCCTTCGGATCCGCTATCAGATCCCGTCCAGGGATCGACTATCATGCCTGCCCTGGCCTTAGATCCGGAGCGGGACACTTCGTCCGAAGACCGGGGGGTGAACCCCGCCGAACTTTCTCCTATTGCGGAGCTTCTAGTCGGAGACCCAGATGCAACCATGCCGTCGGCGGACCCGGAGTCAAACGGGACTCTCCCCATCATCGGGAAGCCGAATTCGCCTCTGGACATCAACTCCGATCTCTTGAGGTCGGCGTCTATCGGGCTCGGTCAAGTGGTTATTACCGAATCTAGCTCCGCAGATCCTCAGACGCCTGTCTAGCTCTCACCAACACGGAAGTAACACCTACGAACTACGCCAAGCTTGAACTGGGGGCTGAGAGTAGGGAATTTTGCGTCCCACCCACCACCCACTTAATAGCCACTGTCGAGGATTTAACCGACATGCTAGATTACGCCTCCGAAGACATCGCAGCATGGACGACGATGGCGGAGTTGAACCAGGCCAAAACCCGCCCATCACTGGGCGTTGGACGGCCACTTCTACTTATGATGTATACATGGTGGACACGCCTAAAAAGAAGGACGACGATGGCACTCAAGATCCAGATGAGGAGAAGCCCGTCGACGAACCACCAAAGCGCCGGCGTCAGCGGCGCCGCCCACGATCTCGTCGGGCAAGGGAAAGCAATACCGGCACCGGAGATAATGACACTCCGGACAACGCTGAAGACTACAACCACCCCGCTGAGCCTGTGTTCGAGCAGGACGAGAGGGAAGAGGGTCAAGTCAACCCCGACGAACTTGCCAATCACGGGGATTCGGAAGATAGTAACTACTTACCTGTCTCCGAAGAGGATATTAGCCTTGGTGACGAAGATTTCATCGTCCCAGAGGAATCCCTCGAACAAGAACACTTCAAGCGACGGCTGATCGCCACTGCACGGAGCCTGAAAAGGAAGCAGCAGCAGATTCAAGCCGAAAAGGATACGCTCAACGACAGATGGACTAAGGTCCTGGCCGTCGAAGAGGGATACAGCTATGAGCACCAAACAAAGAGCTATCCTAAGCGCAGGCTCCTGCCACAATTCGACGAGGAAGCCTTTGAGCCAATACCGTCAAAATACAATCATGCTGATCAACCGGACCGACCACCACGTGGACAGGATAAAATGGCCAATTATGTTGAACACCAGCCCGCGCCCCCTCGTAATATAGGCAAGGAAGCAGCGGCTCCACGCTACACGTACGACCTACGTCAGGACCTAACCAATCGAGCCGTCCAGGCCAGATCCATCTATGGATCAAGAGGACATGCCCCCACACAAGATGACGGCCATCAAGCCTGGCATGACAAACCTAACCAAGTCCGGGGTCAGCACCGAACACAGATGTCATCCGAACTCCGTCACGATGTCGCCCGATACAGAGGTGCCGCACACCCCATGTGCTTTACCGATGAGGTAATGCAGCACCAATTTCCGGAAGGGTTTAAACCCGTGAACATCGAGCAATACGATGGAACGACGGATCCCGCCGTATGGATTGAAGATTTTCTTCTCCACATTTACATGGCTCGCGGAGATGATCTCCATGCCATTAAATACCTCCCTCTAAAGCTGAAAGGACTAGCACGGCACTGGTTGAATAGCCTCCCAGAGAACTCCATTGGAAGTTGGGAAGATTTAGAGGATGCTTTTCGGGACAACTTTCAGGGCACTTATGTCCGTCCACCGGATGCTGATAACTTGAATCACATAGTCCAGCAACCTGGAGAGTCAGCCCGCAAACTTTGGAATCGATTCTTAATTAAAAAGAACCAAATCATGGACTGTCCGGACGCCGAAGCCCTAGCGGCATTTAAGCACAGCGTCCATGACGAATGGCTTGCCCGGCACCTCGGTCAGGAAAAGCCAAAGACTATGGAAGATCTTACTGCACTCATGACCCGCTTGTGCGCGGGCGAAGATAGCTGGCTGGCTCGTAGAAGCAACAGTACCAGCGACCCCGGCACCTCTGAGGCCAGGGATGGCAATGGAAGGCCACGACGCAGCAAAAACAAGCGCCGGAATAACAATGAAGAAACAGAGGATACGGCGGTAAACGCCGGATTCAGTGGCTCTAAACCCGGTCAGCGGAAGAAGCCATTCAAAGGTACTAGGGACGGTCCATCCAACTTGGACAAGATACTGGACCGACCCTGCCAGATTCATGGCACCCCTGACAAGCCTGCCAACCACACCAACAGAAACTGCTGGGTTTTTAAACAGGCCGGTAAATTAAACACCGAACATAAGGGGAAAGAACCTCCATGCGAGGAAGAGGATGAGCCTCGCCCACCGCAGACCGGGGGACAGAAACAATTTCCCCCTGAGGTAAAAACGGTGAACATGATCTACGTCACCCACATCCCCAAGAGGGAGCGCAAACGCGCGTTAAGGGACGTCTACACCATAGAGCCTGTCGCCCCAAAATTCAACCCATGGTCGGCTTGTCCGATCACCTTTGATCGCAGGGACCACCCAACCAGTATCCATCACAGAGGTTCGGCGGCCCTGGTACTCGATCCTATCATTAACGGATACCATCTTACTAGAGTCCTTATGGACGGCGGCAGCAGCCTCAACTTGCTCTACCAGGATACTGTCCGTAAGATGGGTATCGACCCGTCAAGAATCAAACCTAGCAACACTACCTTTAAAGGAGTGATACCTGGTGTGGAGGCCCGCTGCACGGGCTACTTAACACTGGAAGTCGTATTCGGCTCTCCAGATAACTTCCGAAGCGAAGACTTGATCTTCGACATCGTCCCTTTTCGCAGTAGTTATCATGCACTGCTCGGACGAACAGCCTTTGCCCGCTTTAATGCGGTCCCGCACTATGCTTATCTGAAGCTCAAAATGCCTGGGCCTCGTGGCGTCATCACAGGAAATGGGAATATGGAGCGCTCCCTCCGTACTGAGGAGCATACTATGGCTCTAGCAGTCGAAGTACAGGGCGGCCTCATCAAGCCGGATAACCCACCGGTCATCAAGACCCACGACTCTGCCAAGCGAGTCAGATCCGCACTACAATGCGATAGCCCGGTGGAGCTGGAGCTTAAATAGCAGTTTAGCCTCCGCCGACCACCCCATAAGGTTGCGGCGTAAGTACCGCGCGTACATAACTATGCACTTAAAATACCTTGGGCAGGGCCAGAGGCACACTGCGGAAAAGGTCCATAGTACGGTTTGACCCTATTCGGACCTCAACTTTTTTTCCACTATAGGTTCGTTAAAAAACCTACCTAATCTACGGAGGCTCTTTTCCAGGTCCCTCTTTCTTACAGACGACCATCACCTCCTCCTCTTAAAGGATTTCCCACCAAGGAGAAACAGCGCAGACGTGCGGCTGGGCACCATTGGGATCTTCAAACCACTACTTTTAGGCCCTGTGTAAACCTTTTCCTTGTGTAAAACTTTTGGCATGTAAAATAGCCTCGATATTTATGGCATTATCTGTAATAATACGGCTTGACGTACTCATCAGGGGCTGGTCTTCGTCCAGCCGCGTGGAAAAGGCACCGTAGTCCAGATAGCCGCACACGCACCAGGGGCTAGTTCTTAGCTCCATAGTCAAACTCCTATGGCTAAGTGAAAGTAATAAAGCCGCATAGTCTGATTGCTTGGTTCACCACGCTGACACCTCCTTTACGGACCAAGACATTGGATAAAGTGTGGTCACGCGTTACGCTGAACACCCCTGTAGCATCTACATGGGGGCTGAAGCCGACGACTGGCAATTTTCAGAAATCGCTTGAAAGAAAAGGCGCAAACATAGATATATAAACATCATGGGTTAGGGGGTCCTCGGGTGTCCGGTCTATTTGATATGGGCCGGACTGATGTGCCGTGAAGATAAAGCAGAAGACCATCCCCCGTGTCTGGGTAGGACTCCTATATGCGTGGACGGCAAGTTTGGTGTCCGGATGTATTATTTTCTTCTTCTGTAAACCGACTCTGTACAACCTTTGGCCCCTCCGGTGTGTATATAAACCAGAGGGTTTAGTTCGTAGAGGCAATCAGAATAATCATAGGCTAGACAGCTATGGTTTAGCCATTACGATCTCGACGTAGATCAACTCTTGTAACCCCTATACACATCGAATACAATCAAGCAGGATGTAGGGTTTTACCTCCATTAAGAGGGCCCGAACCTGGGTAAACATCGTGTCCCCATTGTCCATTATTACCATCGATCCTCAGACACACAGCTTGGGACCCCCTACCCGAGATCTGCTGGTTTTGACACCGACAATGATTTCCCCCTCCGGGAGGGAAGTTCCCCCGGCGGAATCGCTCCACCGAAGGGCAAA
The DNA here is from genome assembly GCA_011799875.1 of Thinopyrum elongatum. NCBI lineage: Eukaryota > Viridiplantae > Streptophyta > Magnoliopsida > Poales > Poaceae > Thinopyrum > Thinopyrum elongatum. The sequence goes on along the minus strand of CM022300.1, from coordinate 154,710,352 downwards.
AGTGCTCCTGCCCAAGTTCCGCCTCGAGATGGCGGCGCTTCATCCTGAAAGTCCTCTCCTTATTTTTTCTAGGTCAAAATGACTTATATACCAGAAGAGGGGCACCGGAGGTGGGCCGAGGAGGGCACAACCCACCAGGGCGCGCCTGGGCTCCCTGGTGCGCCCAGGTGGGTTGTGCCCACCTGGTGGGCCCCCTCTGGTACTTATTGGCTCCAATAATTCTTATATAATCCATAAAAATTCCTCGTGAAGTTTCAGCTCATTTGGAGTTGTGCAGAATAGGTAGCCTGACGTAGCTTTTTCAGGTCTAGATTTCCAGCTCCCAGAATTCTCCCTCTTTGTGTGAACCTTGCATATTATGAGAGAAAAGGCATTAGAATTAATCAAAAAAGCATTATTATGCATAAAAACATCATAAATAACAGTAGGAAAACATGATGCAAAATGGACGTATCAACTCCCCCAAGCTTAGACCTCGCTTGTCCTCAAGCGAAAACCGGAATCGAAAGACATGTCCACATGCTTAGAGAGAGAGGTGTCGATAAAAACAAAATACGGACATAGAAGCATCATGTATATTATTTATAACAACAACCAACTTTAATATAGAACTTTATCATAAAACTTTTATCATATAACTTCTCATGAACAAGTAACAATTCATCACAACATCGAAGTATAAAGCATAAACTCTATTGAAAACCAACAAACTATGTTCTCAGTCAACTTTGCAACTACAATTCATCATCTTTTCAGGAAGGGTCATGTATCGGAGCCTTTTTGGCAAGTCCACATACTCAACCATCATATAGTCTTCTATGATTGCTAACACTCACCGCATACACATGAGCAAAATGTTTCAACCGGACACATAGAAAGATAGGGGCTTAAAGTTTCGCCTCCCAACATACTCACCTCGAGGGTGATGTCAACAATAATAACTCATGCTACTCATATCCAACTAGATATATGTGCCTAGATCTTTCCTCACCACAAGATGCTTGCCAAAAGAGAAAATAAAAAGGAATAGAGAGAAGAACTTTGACTCTTGCATAAAAGTAAATACATAAAAGTAAAAGATAGGCCCTTCGTAGAGGGAAGCAGAGGTTGCCATGCGCTTATTTGTTTGTATGCTCAATCTCTTAGTGCAAAAGAACGTCACGTTATATTGCCCCTTTTGATAGCAACCTTTATTATGCAGTCTGTCGCTTTTATTCTTTGCCATCACAAGTTCGTACAACGCTCAATTTTCTCTTACACTAAATTATCCAACACTTTTAGAAGCAATTTTTATTGCCCTTTTTGCACTGATGACAACTTACTTGAAGGATCTTACTCAATCCATAGGTAGGTATGGTGGACTCTCAAAACATGATTTGGGTTTAATGGTTTTTTGGATGCACAAGTAGTATCTCTACTTAGTGCGGAATTTTTGGCTAGCACAGATGGGGGCAAGCACCACATGTTAAAGGATCTATGACAATATAACTTCTATGCGAATATGAATAAACATAAATCATTACGTTATCTTCCTTGTCCAACATCAACAATTTTGGCATATAATATTTTGATGGGGGCTCCCAATCACAAAAGATGTCCATGATAGTGTATTTGCATGTGAATCTTCTCTTCCCTTATTAATTCTTTCATGAATTGCATCATTGACGAATGCTATGTTTGTCAATCTCCAATAAAATTTTCTACTTATACTCTTCCTTATGTGATGTCATTACTTACCATAAAACTAGCATATGATCTTTTTCATTTATTTCCTTTCTTTTTATTGAAAATGAAAGTAAAGAAAATAAAACTCAAACTAAACTTTATTATATATCTCGCACACGATTGCAAAGATAGATCACTAAGCAAACACTCGAAAAGAATGGATCGAACTAAACTTTTATTCATCTAAAGCAAAAGATAACTATGGATCGAACTAAGATAAGTAAAGGCCAAAGATAGTGGAGGTGATACGATACCGGGGCACCTCCCCCAAGCTTGGCACAAGCCAAGGGGAGTGCCCATACCCGATACTCAATTTTCCTTTGGTGATGATGAAGGAGGTGGTGGTGATGAAGTAGAGGGTTTGTCTTTCTTCCTTAGCTTACGCTTGAGGACGGAATTTTCCTCCTTTAAATCACTGATCTCCTGCTCGAGCTCTACTATCCTTTTGCATAATTCTTGCTTGTTTTCCTGCAAGAGACGAAAAGGGATAAACTGGACCTTAGGTCTCTTTGCTTTGCTGGGGAGACTTGATTTCTTGAATTCCACGTGCATGTCCCTAGGTTGAGGCAATGGAACTTCAGCTTCGTCTGAGCTTGTCTCCTCCTCCCATTTAGGGTCATAGTCTTCTTCTTCCTCCGAAGTCCAGCTATAGTGTTCCACATCCCCATAAACCTTGGGGTTTGTGATATAATCAGCAACATAGGTCTCACCCTCCGAGTCTTGGGATGACATATTTTCAGATCTGTCAGGAAAACAGCGAGAAAAGAAAACAGAGGATTTCTCCATGATATGGTGGTCAATAGGTTCGGAGGGTATATAAAGATTTATTATCTTGGGAAACAAGCAAGCAGAAGAAAAACGGAGTCCGGAAGGTACCCGAGGTGGGCACAACCCACCTGGGCGCGCCTGGCAAGCCAGCCGCGCCCTGGTGTCTTGTGCCCACCAGGGTCACCTTCTAGGTAGTTTCTTATTTTCCTAATTTTTTAAATATTCCAAAACTGACAAAAAATATTTTTGCGGATTTTTTGGAGTCCGTTTACTTACCGTATCACATAGCTCCTCTTTTTCAGTTATTCTGGAGTGTTCCGGAAGGTTATCTTTATGTGTTCTTCCAGTGTCATAGTTTGGATAATATTACTTTCAACATTAATGGGCGTACCTGAGATATAATGTTTTATTCGTAGCCCATTAACAACCTTTGGGTTAGTACCTTCGGCATTATTTATCTTGATGGCTCTGGATCGATAAACCTCCTCGATAACATAAGGTCCTTCCCATTTGGAGAGTAGTTTTCCTGCAAAGAATCAGAAACGAGAGTTGTACAAAAGAACATATTCTCCAACTTTGAACTCACGCTTTTGGATTCTTTTGTCATGCCATATTTTAACTTTTTCTTTAAATAACTTGGCATTTTCATAAGCTTGGGTTCTCCATTCATCTAGAGAGCTAATATCAAATAACCTCTTTTCACCGGCAAGTTTGAAATCATAGTTGAGTTCTTTAATTGCCCAATATGCTTTACGTTCTAACTCAAGAGGCAAATGGCAAGCTTTTCCATAAACCATTTTATACGGAGACATACCCATAGGATTTTTATATGCTGTTCTATAAGCCCAAAGTGCATCATCTAACTTCTTAGACCAATTCTTTCGGGTCCTATTGATAGTTTTTTGTAATATTAATTTTATTTCTCTATTGCTAAGTTGAACTTGACCACTAGACCGAGGATGATAAGGTGATGCAATTCTATGGTTAACATCATATTTAGCAAGCATTTTATGGAAAGCACCATGAATAAAATGTGAACCACCATCAGTCATTAAATATCTAGGGACTCCAAACCTTGGAAAAATAACTTCCTTAAGCATTTTAATAGAGGTGTTGTGATCAACACTACTAGTTGGAATAGCTTCTACCCACTTAGTAACATAATCAACAGCAACCAAAATATGTGTATACCCATTAGAGGAAGGAAAAGGTCCCATGTAATCAAATCCCCAAACATTAAATGGTTCAACAACAAGAGAATAATTCATAGGCATTTCTTGGCGCTTACCAATATTACCTATTCTTTGACATTCATCACAAGATAAAACAAACTTACGGGCATCCTTGAAGAGAGTGGGCCAATAAAAACCAGATTGCAATACCTTGTGAGCAGTTCTATCTCCCGCATGATGTCCTCCATAAACTTCGGAGTGACATTTCCGTAGGATTTGCCCCTGTTCATGCTCAGGTACACAACGTCTAATAATACCATCTACTCCTTCTTTATAAAGATGAGGGTCATCCCAAAAGTAATGTCTTAAATCATAGAATAATTTTTTCTTTTGTTGGTATGTGAAGCTAGGTGGTATATATTTAGCAACAATATAATTGGCATAGTCAGCATACCAAGGAGTGTTATGAGAAACATTTATTGCAGCTAATTGTTCATCAGGAAAATTATCATTAATGGGTTGTGGATCATCAAGAATATTTTCTAACCTAGACAAGTTATCAGCCACGGGGTTCTCAGCTCCCTTTCTATCAGTGATATGTAAATCAAACTCTTGTAGCAAAAGAACCCACCTAATGAGTCTAGGTTTAGCATCCTTCGTTTCCATAAGATATTTTATAGTAGCATGATCGGTGTGAACAGTCACTTTAGAATCAACAATGTAAGATCTAAATTTGTCACAAGCAAACACAACTACTAAAAATTCTTTTTAGTAGTAGCATAATTTCGTTGAGCACTGTCAAAAGTTTTACTAGCATAATGAATAAAATTTAATTTTTTATCGACTCTTTGTTCTAGAATAGCACCAACAGCATAATCACTAGCATCACACATAATTTCAAAAGGCAAGTTCCAATCAGGTGGTTGAACAATAGGTGCAGAAATCAAGGCTTTCTTAAGTGTTTCAAAGGCTTCTAAATAATCATCATCAAAAACAAATGGAACATCCTTTTGTAAAAGATTCGTAAGAGGCCTAGAAATTTTAGAGAAGTTTTTAATAAACCTCCTATAGAAACCAGCATGACCGAGGAAACTATGAATACCTTTCGTATCATTAGGGCATGGCATTTTCTCAATTGCATCAACTTTAGCTTTATCCACCTCAATACCTCATTTTGAAATTTTATGTCCCAAGACAATACCTTCATTAACCATAAAGTGGCACTTCTCCCAATTCAAGACAAGATTAGTTTGCTCGCATCTCTGCAAAACTCGATCAAGGTTGCTTAAGAAATCATCAAAAGAAGTTCCGTAAACGAAAAAATCATCCATGAAAACCTCAACAATCTTTTCACAAAAGTCAGAGAATATAGCAGTCATACATCTTTGAAAAGTAGCAGGTGCATTGCATAAACCAAAATGCATACGTCTATAAGCATAAGTTCCAAAAGGGCAAGTAAAGGTGGTTTTCTCTTGATCAGGTTGTGAGACAGGTATTTGTGAAAAACCGGAATATCCATCAAGAAAGCAAAAATGTGTGTGCTTTGATAGTCTTTCTAACATTTGATCAATAAAAGGCAGAGGGTAATGATCTTTTCTGGTAGCTTTATTTAGTTTTCTAAAATCAATTACCATTCTGTAGCCAGTGACAATTCTTTGTGGAATAAGTTCATTCTTATCATTAGGAACAATTGTAATACCTCCCTTTTTAGGGACACAATGAACGGGACTTACCCATCTACTATCAGCTATGGGATAGATTATACCTGTTTCCAGAAGCTTCAATATTTCTGTTCTTACCACTTCTTTCATTTTAGGATTTAAACATCGTTGGTGATCAACAACGGGTTTAGCATCAGGCTCCATATTAATTTTATGCTGACAGAGAGTGGGACTAATGCCCTTTAAATCATCAAGAGTATATCCAATGGCAGCTCGGTGCTTCTTTAGAACCTTCAATAATCTTTCTTCTTCATGTTCTAAAAGGTTAGCACTAATAATAACAGGATAAATCTTTTTCTCGTCAAGATAAGCATATTTCAAAGTGTCTGGCAATTGTTTTAATTCAAACACAGGATCACCTTTAGGTGGAGGAGGACCTCCTAGAGTTTCAATAGGCAAATTGTATTTAAGCAAAGGACGTTATTCAAAGAAAATCTTATCTATTTCATTTCTTTCATGCAGATGCATATCATTTTCGTGGTCTAGAAAATATTGTTCTAGTGGATCGGTAGGAGGCACAGCAATAAAAGCAAGACCAATTATTTCATCCTTACTAGGCAATTCTTCCTTATGATGCTTTCTACTAAACTTAGAAAAATTAAACTCATGAGACTCATCACGAAAACTAACACCGACGATTTGTTTCTCACAATCTATTTTAGCATTGACGGTGTTCAAGAAAGGTCTACCAAAGATAATGGGGCAAAAGTCATCTTGTGGGGAACCAAGAACAAGAATATCAGTAGGGTATTTTATTTTCCCACACAAGACTTCAACATCTCTAACAATCCCAAGTGGTGTGATGGTGTCCCTATTAGCAAGTTTAATAGTAACATCTATGTCTTCTATTTCAACGGGTGCTATATCATTCATAATTTCCTGATATAAGGTAAAAGGAATGGCACTCACACTAGCACCTATGTCGCATAAACCATGATAACAGTGATCTCCTATTTTAACTGAGACAACAGGCATGCCAACCACGGGTCTATGTTTATCTTTTTCATCGGGTTTGGCAATTCTAGCCGCTTCATCACAGAAGTAAATAACATGCCCATCTATATTTTCAACCAAGAGATCTTCAACCATAGCAACACTAGGTTCTACTTTGATTTGTTCAGCAGGTTTGGAAGTTCTAATATAACTTTTGTTGACCACAGTTGAGACTTTAGCATGTTCCTTTATCCTAACAGGGAAAGGTGGTTTTTCAATATAAGCAGTAGGCACAACTGGATCAACATTATAAATAATAGTTTCATCTTTACCTATTACTGGTTCTTTAATTTCTTCTTTGATAGGTGGGTGATATTTAAACCACTTCTCCTTTAGGGTGGTCAACATGAGTAGCAAATGATTCCCAAAAGGAGGCTACTATCTCGGAGTCAAGTCCATATTTAGTGCTAAACTTTTGAAAAGCATCGGTATTCATAAAAGATTTAACACAATCATACTTGAGCTTAATACCTGACTCTTTACCTTTGTAGAGTTCCCAATCTTTAGAGTTGCATTTAATTCTTTCTAAAAGATCCCACCTGAAGTCAATAGTCTTCTTCATAAAGGAACCAGTACAAGAAGTATCAAGCATGGACCGATCATCATGAGAAAGCCGAGCATAAAAATTCTGAATAATAATTTCTCTTGAGAGCTCATGAGTGGGGCATGAATATAACATTGACTTAAGCCTCCCCCAAGCTAGAGCGATAATTTCTCCTTCACAAGGCCAAAAATTATATATACAATTCCGATCACGATGAACTAGATGCATAGGATAATTTTTTTGGTGAAATTCCAATTTCAATCGATTCCAATTCCAAGATCCAGTATCATCGCATAGCCTATACCATGCCAATGCTTTTTCCTTCAAAGATAAAGGGAAAACCTTCTTCTTAGCTTCATCTCCGGGTAAACCTGCAAGCTTAAATAATCCACAAATTTCATCCACATATATCAAGTGCATATCAGGATGTTCGGTTCCATCTCCTGCATAAGGATTAGCTAGCAGTTGTTCTGTCATACCCAAAGGAATTTCATAACCAATATTTTCAGTAGGTGCAGTAGGTTGAGGAGTAACTAATTGTGGTTCCGGTCGAGGTGAAGATACGCCGAACAAACCCCTCAAAGGATTGTTCTCCATAGTAACAAGTGACAATAAATTTCAGCACGTAGTAATAATTTTTCCTTACCAGGTTGGGCCCACCTGGTGGGCCCCTCTGGTACTTATTGGCTCCAATAATTCTTATATATTCCATAAAAATTCCTCGTGAAGTTTCAGCTCATTTGGAGTTGTGCAGAATAGGTAGCCTGACGTAGCTTTTTTAGGTCCAGATTTCCAGCTGCCGGAATTCTCCCTCTTTGTGTGAACCTTGCATATTATGAGAGAAAATGCATTAGAATTACTCCAAAAAGCATTATTATGCATAAAAGCATCATAAATAATAGTAGGAAAACATGATGCAAAATGGATGTATCAACTACGGACCAGAATTAGGCCCAGGTGCAACTCGGGCCTTTAAATGGCCGAAAGTGAAACCGGGCTGAAAGAGTCCCATATGTAGACACGGCCACTGACAGGCCGAAACTAATATCAGGCTGAACTATTAAATGGGCCATTAAGAGGCCAAAGAGCAAATCAGGCCCCCAATGGGCCCGATGGCATAGTAGCTGTTAAAGGGCCGTATCTGTTATGAGCCGCAATTTGGCCCAAGATATGAAAGTCAGTTAACGGGCCGGATCAGGTATGGACCGTAATTTGGCCCAAACTATTGTAGGCTATTAACGGGCCGGATCTGATATGGGCCATAAACTGGCCCAGAATATTGCAGTCCTTTAATGGCCCGTATCTGATGTGGGCCATAATTGGTCCAGAAAATGTTAGGTTGTTAATGGGCTAACCCATTAGATCTGACAAAATCTTGTGGGCCTATTCCTGGGCCGGCTTTTAAACCTATATGGGCCTCTATTGGGCCATCCCACATGTCAACGTTTCATTGGCTATTCTTGTCCAATGGACGGTTGACATCTGTCCCAACGCTGAGAATTTTACACGTGGATCATCGGTGAATGAGAATTTTACACGTGGAAAATCGCCATTGGTCCGGGATGTTAACGGGTTATCAGATCCAAACCGGAACCCGATAGCTTAACGGCGACCTGTTACAGTGGATGCCACGTGTCGGTTACCCTTGACGAAAGCACTTCCATGACGCGCCATTTATCGTCATGGAAGTGGACACTTTCGTGATGATAATTTTGGTAATGTCATGGAACACTTCTACGACAACACAGGTATGACTATCTTGATTCTGTCATAAAATCGTCATGGATGTACATGCATTACAGAAAACATGACCTACTGTGACAAACACGTATCATCACGAAAGTGTATTTTTTTGTAGTGTTTTGAGACAAACGGTGATGCACAAAAGAGCATGCTCATCTAATGATTTCCCCTCAACTAAACTAGTTGGGGTTTCAACACGAGCACATATGGATCGAGGATGATCCAAGTAGAAAACTTTAAGTGGATCCATATCAATAGATTTTTAGCAAGCAAAGATGCAAGAAAATAGAAGGCATGCGGCAAAACAAGCAAAAGGTAGCAAACGAGCAAAAAGGCATACGAAAAAAAGGCAATATTTTTGTCTTTTCCTAAAAACATTTTAGAAGTGGGGGAGAGGAAAACGAGAGGCAAATGGCAAATAATGTAAATGCAAGAGATGAGAGTTTATGATGGGTACTTGGTAGGCTTGATGTAAATCCTCCCCGACAAGGGCGCCAGAAATTCTTCCATCTACTTCTTGAGCTTGTGTTGGTTTTTTCCCTTGAAGAGGAAAGGGTGATGCTGCAAAGTAGACATAAGTATTTCCCTCAGTTGAGAACCAAGGTATCAATCTAGTAGGAGGAACACACAAGTCTCCAATAATTGCACATACACAAACAAACAAATACTTGCATCCAACGCGATAAAGAGGTTGTCAATCCCTTCACGGTTACTTGCAAGGATGACATCTGATAGTGATAGATATAAAAGATAAGTAAAAGTGTGAATTAAAATAAAAGTAAATAAATTGCAGCAAGGTATTTTTGTGTTTTTTATTTTATAGATCTGAAAATAATATGTTAAAAGATAGACCCGGGGGCCATAGTTTTCACTAGAGGCTTCTCTCTTGAAAGAAAGCATACGATGGGTAAACAAATTACTGTTGAGCAATTGATAGAAAAGCGAATAGTTATGACGATATCCAAGGCAATGATCATGTATATAGGCATCACATCCATGACAAGTAGACCGACTCCTGCCTGCATCTACTACTATTACTCCACACATCGACTGCTATCCAGCATGCATCTAGTGTATTAAGTTAACAAGAACGGAGTAACGCCTTAAGCAAGATGACATGATGTAGAGGGATAGATCCAATCAATATGAAAAACCCCATCTTTTTATCCTTAATGGCAACAGTACAAATATATGTCATGTCCCTTTCTGTCACTGGGAATAAGCACCGCAAGATTGAACCCACTACAAAGCACCTCTCCCATTGCAAGAAAAATCAATCTAGTTGGCCAAACCAAATCAATAGGTCGAAGAGAAATACAAAGCTATCTTAATCATGCATAAAAGAGTTCAGAAAAGACTCAAATAATATTCATAGATAATCTAATCATAAACCCACAATTCATCAAATCTCAACAAAAGCACCGCAAAAGAAGATTACATCGAATAGATCTCCAAGAACATCAAGGAGAACATTGTATTGAATACCAAAGAGAGAGAATAAGCCATCTAGCTACTAGCTATGGATCCATAGGTCTGTGGTAAACTACTCACACATCATCAGAAGGGCAGGAAGGTTGATGTACAAGCTCTCCATGGTCGAATCCCCCTCCGGCAGAGTACAGGAAAAGGTCCCCAGATGGGATCTCACGAAGACAGAAACTTGCGGCGGCGGAAAAGTATTTTTGGTGTGCCCCTTGGTCTATGGGGAATATATGGGAATTTATAGAAGAAGAATTATTGTTGGAAGTACCACGAGGGGCCCACAAGCTTGCAGGCGGCGCATCCTGTGAGCTTGTGGCCATCTTGTGGCCCTTCTAGCCTCCTCCTGAAGCTTGCAGGGTGTCTTGTGGTCCAAGAAAAATTGTCAAAAAGTTTTGTTCCATTTGGACTTCGTTTGGTATTGATTTTCTGTAAAGACAAAAACAAGGAAAAAACAGCAACTGGCACTGGACACTAGGTTAATAGGTTAGTCCCAAAAAATGATATAAAATAGCATAATAATGCATATAAAACATCCAAGATAGATAATATAATAGCATGGAACAATAAAAAATTATAGATACGTTGGAGACGTATCAACCAGCTTTACAGGAAAAGCACTACTGGGGTTGCTCAGCGCTGCATATCACCGGAAGAAGGGCGATAAATTCTGCAGGAGATTCATTCAGGAACCTATGGACACCATGCATCCTCTCGAATGTTGGTTGCCAAGGCGTTCAGGGCTGGGTTCTATTGGCCCCATGCCAGTGAGGCCGCCTGAGACATAGTGGATCAATGCGTCAGGTGCCAATTCTACGCAAATCAGTCGCACAAGCCGGCGTCCGCTCGGAAGACAATCCCCTCACTTGGCCGTTCGCTGTCTGGGGACTCGACATGGTCAGCCCTTTCCGGACCGGGGCGAGTGGTTTTACACATCTGTTGGTGGCAGTCGACAAGTTCACCAAGTGGATTGAAGCGAAGCCCATAAAGAAGCTTGACTCATCAACTTCGATTAAATTCATCAAGGAGATAATCTTCAGATTTGGAGTTCCCCATAGCATCATCACCGACAATGGATCCAACTTCGACTCGGACGAGTTCTGCTATTCCCAGGGCACTCGGGTCGATTACGCCTCCGTGGCTCACCCGTAGTCGAATGGACAAGCGGAATGAGTGAATGGATTGATACTCTAGGGGCTGAAACCTCGCCTAATGCATGATCTGACGCACATAGCGGGAGCCTGGGTCACGGAGCTATCGTCGATCCTCTGGGGCTTGCATATGATCACAAATCGGTCCACCAATTGAACTCCATTCTTCATGGTGTATGGGTCAGAAGCGGTCTTACCGAGTGATCTACTACACAACTCCCCTCAAGTGGATCCGTACTCAGAAGCCGAAGCTGAAGAAGCAAGACAAGACAACCTCAACGTCTTGGAGGAGGAGCATGAAGTACCGCTCATAAGGTTAATGTTATACCAACAAGACCCACGCCGTTACCATGACCGACATGTCAGAGGATGAGCCTTCTAGGAAGGGGACCTGGTCCTTCGAGTGGATCAGCAGAAACCTCACAAGCTGGTGCCTCCCTGGGAAGGGCCTTTTGCCATATCAAATGACCTTCATAATGGAGCTTACAGACTCTACAACTTCAGCAAAGAAATAGAAGAGCCCAGAGCTTGGAAAGCAGAACTGCTCCACAAGTTCTACACTTAAAATTAAAATTCTCCGTTGTAATAGTTTTCCGAATGAACTTACATGAATAAAAGTCTTACTTTTCCTGTATATCGTCTAGTTCAGCCTAGAGCCGCATTTTTCACTCAGGTGACTAACTGCATTCGGAAACTAACACACTCCCACCGGGTGAATGAGCTTAGTTGTGAACCAGCTTTCGCCTAAGTTCTAAAAAAATCTGAGTGAGGACAAGCTCCACACTCGGGGAGTTAGCCGTGAACCAGCTTTCGCCTAAGTTCGAAAACATTCCTAGTGAGGACACGATGCACACTCGGGGGCTTAGCCATGAACCAGCTTCGCCTAAGTTTGAAAACATTCCGTGTGAGGACACGATCCACACTCGGGAGCTTAGCCGCGAACCAGCTCCGCCTAAGTTCGAAAACATTCCGAGTGAGAACACGGTCCACACTCGGGGGCTTAGCCGCGAACCAGCTTCGCCTAAGTTTGAAAAATATCCAAGTGAGAACAAGCTCCACACTCGGGGGCTTAGCCATGAACCAGCTCCGCCTAAGTTCAAAAACATTCCGAGTGAGGACACGGTCCACACTCTGGGGCTTAGCCGCGAACCAGCTTCGCCCAACTTAAAAAAAATCCGAGTGAGGACAAGCTCCACACTCGAGGGCTTAGCCACGAACCAGCTTCGCCTAAGTTTGAAAACATTCCGAGTGAGGAGACGGTCCACACTCGGGGGCTTAACCATGAACTAGCTTTGCCTAAGTGCGAAAACATTCTAAGTGAGGACACGTTCCACACTCGGGGGCTTAGCCGCGAACCAGCTTCCCCTAAGGTTGAAAGCATTCCGAGTGAGGACACAATCCACACTCGGGGGCTTAGCCGCGAATCAGCCCCGCCTAAGTTCGAAAACATTCTGAGTGAGGATACGGTCTACACTTGGAGAGCTTAGCCACGAACCAGCTTCGCCTAAATTCGAAAACATTCCGAACTGGGATATGCTCCGCACTCAGGGGCTCAGCCGCGAACAGGCTTTCACCTAAGTCTAACAAAATGCAGAAACAGATAAAGACTCAAAGTTCTCAAATCAAAGGCTTTGACCTGTTCGGGTGTTCAAATACGAAGGCAAAAGTAAAATGAGCTCGGGACTCGTCAGAGTATATAGTTACATCAACCACCCGGCATGCCGGGGCCAATTTAAATCGATCAAGTTTTTCAGGAGTCAGGCTGAGGGCTGGTTGGCTCGACGAAGGTCTCCAAGTCGATTCCGTCGGCGATGCGCGTGGCGGCCTTGGCAAATGTCTCCATGAAGTCCTCGAACTTGAGCTTCTTCTTGTTGTCCACTCAGAGGTTCTTCAGCTTCTCCTCGTCCACGTCCATGCAATGAATGCGTACGAGTGACAAGGCCATGTCGGCGCCACTCGAAGCTGCCGACTTCTTCCATGACTGCACTCGGGCGGGGATCTCGTTCAGCCGTGTCATGATGGCTTCCAGATCTACCTAAACCACCTCCCCCCGGATGTAGCTCCTTGTCGATCCTTCCCATGGAGCCGCGCAGCCGAATGATATATCCCTTGGCATTGTCGAGGTGCTCGTCCAGCCGAAGAACGACAAGGGCAGCCTTGACATTGATAATATGCCTGGTGGGGTTCAGGTCTTGCTCGATCCTCGCTGTCTCCAACTCCTCGATAAGGCAATATTCTGTCACGGGAAAATATCACCGAAAATCAGTGATTGAGCAAATCTGAGAACCAATGGACTGCATTTGGGTGACAAATTTACCATCCAGCTTCTCATTCATTTCAGTGCAGAAATCATCGATATACTACTCCAGAGCATTCTTCTTCTCAAGGAGCTGTGCGACTTTCTCCTCCAAGGTCTTCTTCTCCTGCTCAATGGCGTCGGCTTGATCCTTGCATTTCTTCTCCCATTCGGAAGACTCACCTTTTGCAACAACAGTAGCAGCCTTGAGGTTCTTGATTTCCTCCTCCAACTTGCCGACTGACGCAAGTTTTTCCTCGGCAAGCTTGGTCTTGGTCTTGGCATCCTTCTGGGCTAGCGCTGGATCTTTATCCTTGTCTTCTAGGGCCTGCTTCATGGTTTCTGAAGAAATAAAAGTCCTGAGCCTTTTTACGAGTTGGGCATTCTCGCTACGAACTTCTGTTGGAGCGGAGTGACTCGGATCAAAAGAGAATACAATGTGCAATAACCAGCCAGAGAAAACAACTTACCTCCCAAGAGTTTCTTCTCCTTTTCCAGTTGGGCGCTCTTGTGCTTCTCCACATCCAAGTTCAATCGGAGTGATATCACCTCCTTCTCCCGGGCGGCGTAGTGTAATCCCAGCTCACAGGCCTTCTACACCATACAAAAGATAGCCAGTCAGAAAGCATGGAGATAAGAACAAAACCTGGATCTATTATCACTCGACTGACCACCGAGTCGGCGATGAAGAAGATCAAGGACAACAAAACCTTGATATACTATCACTCGGTCGACCACCGAGTTGGCATGAAGAAGACCGAGGACAAAAAAACCTTGATGTACTATCACTCGGCCGACCACCGAGTCGGTGATGAAGAAGATCGAGGACAACAACACCCTGGTCTACTAACACTTGGTTGACCACCGAGTCAGCGATGAAGAAGATCAAGGACAATGACACCCTGATATACTAACACTCAGCCGACCACCGAGTCAGCGATGAAGAAGATCGGGGACAATAACACCCTGATCTCCTTTCATTCGGCTGACCTTCGAGTCAGCAATGAAGAAGATCCTATCTATCGTCTCATTAGAATACCACCTTGGTCAATCGAGTACGGACGAGCACCCCGAGTGCCACGCGACAGTTCTAAAGACTGCCACCAATTGCCCACAATCAGCAGCAGTCTCGGGGACTACACCCAGTGGGTGCACTCAGCGTGCCCCCACTGGAAAGTGACTCATGTTGATGAGATGAGCTAAAAAAATGGCAATTAGCCCCAAGGCAAAGGATCCAAAGTTCTAAGACTACCACTGACTGCCTCCAGTCAATGGTAGCCTCGGGGACTACACCTAGTGGGTGCACTCAGCGTGCCCCCACTGGGTCACAAGCACTCGAAAACACCGCGGCTAAGCCCGAGTGAAAGCGATAACACAAAAAACATAAGTTCTAAGACTCCCACCGACTGCTTCCATTCAGCAGGAGCCTCGGGGACTACACCCAGTGGGTGCACTCAGCGTGCCCCCACTGGACCATAAAACACCTAGTGGGTGTGCCCTACGCAAACCCACTGATGGAAACCCTACTACAGAGGAAAGAAACCAAAAAAAGACAAAGCTTCGACTGAAAATCTTACTCATAATGGTACTTACTCGGACGTTGGTCTGCAGCGCCTCGCTGGCATCGTAGGCATCCTTCAAATGACTGCAAATCAGCCCCACCTAGATCAAGGCCTCCTTGCTCGCCCCCACTTGGTCTTCTGGGACATGGTACAGATGGATAGTGGTGGCAGGAGCTGATGGAGGCTTTGGTGTGGGCTTTGCAGCCGGGATCACTGCAGTCGTAGGCGTTGAGCTGCTCTGAACCAGTGGACTCGGCCCCATGGCCCTTGCGGTGGTCTTGACCGGCGAAACATGTTCCACTCGGTGCAAGGAAGCCTCTTGCATGACCACGTCAATGTAGGGCATCTTTCCCTTGTCAGCCTCTTGGTTAGGCGGGTTGGTGCTCTCGTCGTCGTCCAGCTGGATGACCTCGGGTGGATCTGCACGAGCATTTGAGTCGAAGAAAGTAGTGAAGTTCACTCGAACATGACCTGGACACCATAACTAGTCAGTGCGAGAATACCTTTGGAAGCGGCAGCATCCGCTACATCAACGTCACCTTGGTCCTTCTTGGGAGCATTCGGGTCTGCCGACGTCATCGAGGTCTCGTTCCTGCAAATATCAACAACACTTGGCCGTCATCCGAGTCGTGATAATGACAAACGAAGATTTAGCAAAGGCACTTACATCGAGGCAACCAGCACTGTCACCTTGATACAAGGTACGACGGCCTTCCGAGGCTTGGAGGCGATCTGCTTAGCCTGCTTCTCGGCAGAGCTCTCCACTTCAGTACGCAGGCGCTTCGAGCTGCGAGTCATCCACCCCAAAGTAGTCGGTTGTTGGGCTCCTCCCGCCTTTGCTACTCGTATCATGTAGTGCCTTTGAGCGAGGTTCCTTGGGGGCGTCGTAGGACGGGGAGGACTCAGCCTCCTCACCCTACTCAGAACTCTCGTCCTCGTCGCTGTAGTCGTCATCAGTATCCTCCGAGTACTGATGCTCGGTGTCACTCGTCACGTCCTCGGGCGACCGGTTAACCACTGGAATGTCAGAGATCATTTGCTGGAAACTCTAGAGCAACAGATTCACCGCAATACAAAGATTAGACGCACTTGGAATAACATCTGAGTAGTCCGACTGCTTAAAATAAATTTACCTCAATAGGCTGCACATCCTTGGAGTACAGAGGCACCATCCGAGCTCGCCGCGGGTTGTCTCGGGCACAAGTGATGGCCCTGATCTTGGCCCCCACGTCCTTCTTGTTGAGCTTCTCCGGGTGCACCCGAGTGGCATCACTCGACCCCTCGTACATCCACATGGGATGGGCCCTGGCCTGCAGCAGTTGGATCCTCCGAGTGAGGAAAGTCTCCAGCAGGTCCATCCCGTTCACGCCGGCGTTCACGACCCCAACAAGGGCAGTGGCCAGGATGCCAACCTCCGTCTTCTCCTCCTTTGTCACCGAAAGGGACTCGGGAGCCCGCACCCTCTCTGCCGAATATAGGGGCAAGCCCGACCGGTTATTGGCTATGGGAACGTCCCTGCAGTAGAACCAAGTTCCCTGCCACCCCTTGACCAAGTCAGGAAAACTCATCTTGGGGAAGGCGTTGCCGCCCCGGAGCTGGATGCCCAGTCCCTCACATAGTTGGGTGACGTGGGTCTTTTCTCCAGTCGGTGAATCCTTTTTCACGATCATCGACCGGCAAGTGAAGATGTGTTTGAAGAGGCCCCAATGGGGATGGCAGCTGAGGAAATTCTCGTACAGAGAGATGAAGGCTGAGAGATAGATGACTGCATTTGGGGGAAGATGGTGGAGCTGCGCACCGCAGTAGTCAAGGAAATCTCGGAAGAATGGATGGGGGGCATCGAGAAGCCTCTCTCGATGTGGGTGACCAGCAGGACGCACTCGTTCTCATGTGGCGCCGGCTCGACCTCCCCCGCCTTCGGACGACACCACTTGTCCTGCGGGATGAGCCCCTCCGCAGCAAGGTCCTGCAGCCGCTTGGCCGACATGCACGAAGAGATCCAATCCCGCGACGCGCCGCAGCCTGAGGAGGGGGCCTTCCCGGCCTTCTTCACCTTCTCTGCCTTGCCCGTGGAGTCTTTCGCCATGGATTCGGGTACTCCGTGTGCTCGAGTGGGGAGAAGAAGCGGAGGAGCCGAGGAAGGGAGAAGGGGATCTGGGGTCCTGGCATCGGTCCCGCAAACTTTTATATCTTGGAAAAAATCACAGACCAGATCTCGCGCCGCTGATCTCTAGATCGGCGGTGCTTGCAATGGGGCATCGCACAGAGGAGCCACGGCACGTGGGGATTTCGTGGGCGAAAATCAAGGCGCCATGCCCCCACTTTCCCCACTAACACACTTCGTTACCGCTTCCGCACGCGCACGCATAAATTCAAATCCCGAGATTTCCGGAGCGAATCGATCCGATTGATTGCCCGTTGTTCCTTTCCAAAAGGACTCACGTCAGTCCGACTGACCACCCTCCGCGGGGACCCATGCACTCGGCCACGTTAAACATCCGACTGAAGTCTTCTTCAGGATTGCTATGTGGCGAGCTTGACGCCCCTCCGCAGGTTGACTTGGCCCTTTCATTAGGCTCCAAAGCACATGACTCGTAAATCTGGACTCGTAGGACGGCCTGCGCTGGTGTTCCCCTGGGATAAGGACTGGCGTCTCTCCGGAGAATCAGACCACGCGCCGGCATCGTCACTCAGGTTATAATGGCATGCCCTCACTCGGGCCTCAAGTCGATCTCCTCCGAGAGACAAATGAATGCCACCTGGTTTTTCTCGACGATCAACAACACTCGGTCATCCGGGAAAACTTATAGTCCAGAATCCATTGTGTTTTCGTCTAAGGAACAACGAACCATGATTCGGAAACATATTCCGAGTGCCCCTGAAGCACCCAGATTTAACCGGAGTATCGGTTCGCTCGTCCTACGAAACCTCAACCGATTCGGGGGCTAATGATGAGGTCACCTATTACAGGTAGGGTCAAGTACCCATCATATGGGGCTCGCTTGGGGCCCTACACCATCATTGGTAGGTCCCTGGACCATATTAGCATTCAAATGCGTATATCAGGAAGTCCACTCGGTCACCTTGATGGCACTCGGACGACCACCCGACACTCAGCTAGGCCACCACCACTCGGACTAGAGAGATGGAGGGACGGTGTGGGAGCTGCAACGGTCAAGGAATCCTAAGACGTCCTTAGAGCGAAGTCAAAACTACGGTTACCTATAACTATTGTAGTTGAGGCTCTTTACACCTGTAACTGCTGTATTTAATAGCATTTAGTGCCTCGACGATGTGGAGAGCATGGAGCTGTGACGCACTCTATATAAGCTGCACACCTCCTCCTGAGCCGGGGTTAAGAAATCCCGGTATCCATACCCATCAAGAAAAACCAAGCCTCAGGGCACGAGATGCAGGGTTGTTACGCACTCTATATAAGCTGCACTCCTCCTCCTGAACTCGTTAAACATCGAGTGTTACACCTGCGCCGTAGCTAGGCTCTGCCCCTCTTTCGTACCCCTAGTACTCATTGTCAAGATCATAACTCCGACACCATCCACCGCGGTACCCTATCGGCCCATGAATGTCTCCGCTTGTTCGAAACCAAGCAAGCCAAACACAAACCAGGGGAGATTTGCGGGCGTTCGCACCGCCATCACGTACCTCAACACCCCGGTTCCACCCAGAAATATCTTCTGCGGCCGCAACTTTGCTCCCTACGCCGCATTAATGCCGGTCCAGAGCGGACATGACTGGTCACTAGAGCCGTCACTGAAGCTCTGGGCCGGCCGAGAGTGTCGCGTCTCAGTCCCCGCATCTGTTTAATGTCAAAGAGAAGTAGAGGTGAGAGGGGCAGGGAACAAAGTGAAGAAGAAAGAGAAGGAAGGAGGAGGACATAGGGCATGGGGAAGGAGCTCCTGGTGGCGACGGCCGCTTATGGAGATCGGGAGGAGTGCAGGGAAGGCTCTTCGGAGGAGCTCCGTGGTGGCCGCAGTTGCCTGGGTGGGCACGAGCCCTCCCCTGGTGGATGTATGTGATGTCTTAGGCGTTGAGGGTTCCTCGGTCCCTAGATGGGCTCAGAGGGCCTGAGCAAGCCACGCCGGATGGTAGGGGTCTACAGTTGGTGGGGAAGGCTAGGCACTGCCCGATCTGGATTGAATTGTCTAGATCGGTGGTGGAGATCGTGGGACAAGGGTTTCAGGTGGGGGCTTAGATTTGAGAGGGAGAGATAAGTGGCTAGAGTGGCGGTTGTGGTAGGAAGGGGGGGCGTTTCTCTCCTAGAAATTAAGGATTTGCGTCAATCAGAAGAGAGGGTTTTGCCTTGTATACCGGGGGTAGAGGACTAGGTGCTATGGTTTTTTAGCTGAAGTAGGTTTTACGGGTGGGGTTTATGATGGAGGAAAGGGAGCTGCCTTCTTAGCAGTTTTAATAGCAATTTATTTAATTATTTAATCGGCTGTAGCACCCTCGTATTTAACTGTTGGGGCATCAAATGAATTATAAATAACAAGGAACTTTATATGTGCCCCCTCTATACTATAACGAGTCCACGCAAAATAACTCGTTCAATTCGAATTATTTTAACTAGTGAACTTGGAAATATCTCCATTCACTTAAATGAATGGGTTTGAGCTACAAGTGCTAGCTAGGGTGGTGCTAAAATTGTGAAATCATTTGGTTAGCCTTCAAATATGACAAAAAGTGTGCAATATGATCCTTCGGGGGTGAGTCTCGGACTAGAATATCAAAAGGGAGAAGGGATTTATTTATTCACCATTTAACAAATGGAGAAATAAAATATTCAAATTAATTAATGTAATATGATGCTGATGCAATGTCGATGAGATGTGATGTCTACTATGCAACTTTCTTCTTGTAGACTTTGTTGGGCCTCCAAGCGCAGAGTTTTGTAGGACAATAGCCAACTTTCTTCAAATGAATGACCTAAATTTTATCAATTCGTGGGAGGTGTGCTACTTGTGAGTTGCGTTGGGATTTTTTCCGAATAGGAGGGGAGATGTAGTATAGTAGAGATAAGTATTTCCCTCCATGAGAACCAAGCTTTATTGAACCAATATAAGAACCACGCAAATTCCCGTCTTCAGCACATGTACACACAAAAGCAAATACTTCCACCCAACGCGGGCAAGAGGGTTGTCAATCCCCTTGACATCGTTACTTGCAAGGATCAAATCTTGTATAGGTAGATGGATAAATTGCAAAGTAAAATAAAAGTAAATAAATTGCAGCAAAGTATTTTTGGATTTTATAATATGTTTAAAGTAGACCCAGGGGCCATAGTTTTCACTAGAGGCTTCTCTCTCGAACACATAGCATACGGTGGGTGAACAAATTACTGTTGGGCAATTGATAAAAAAGCGCATAGTTATGACGTATTCATGGCAATGATCATGTATATAGGAATCA
This sequence comes from Thinopyrum elongatum, assembly GCA_011799875.1. Classification (NCBI taxonomy): domain Eukaryota; kingdom Viridiplantae; phylum Streptophyta; class Magnoliopsida; order Poales; family Poaceae; genus Thinopyrum; species Thinopyrum elongatum. Next base: position 154,689,771 of record CM022300.1, on the reverse strand, counting down.
CATCCAAGACAAGTAGACCGACTCCGCCTGCATCTACTACTATTACTCCACCAATCGACCGCTATCTAGCATGCATCTATGGTATTAAGTTCATGACAAACATAGTAACACCTTAACGAAGATGACATGATGTAGACAAAGTAACCCCAATCAATATGAATAAACCCCGTCATTTTATCCTTAATGGCAACAATAAAAGTATGTGTCTTGTCCCCTACTATGTTGATAACCTACAAGTATAGGGGATCGCAACCATTTTTGAGGGTAGAGTATTCAACCCAAATTTATTGATTCGACACAAGGGGAGCCAAAGAATATTCACGAGTATTAGAAGTTGAGTTGTAAATTCAACCACACCTGAAAGACTTAATATCTGCATCAAAGTATTTAGTAGCAAAGGAGTATGATAGTAACGGTAACGGTGGCAAAAGTTACAATAGCAGTTTTGTAGTGATTGTAACAGTAGCAATGAAAGTAACTTAGCAAAGATCAGTATGTAAAAAGCTCGTAGGCATTGGATCAGCGATGGATAATTGCATCGGATAATATTCATCATGTAGCAGTCATAACCGAAGGCGACACAGAACTAGCTCCAATTCATCAATATAATGTAGGCATGTATTCCATACATAGTCATACATGCTTATGGAAAAGAACTTGCATGACATCTTTAATCCTACCCTCCCGTGGCATCAGGGTCCATAAGGAAACTAAGGGATATTAAGGCCACCTTTTAATAGAGAACCGGAACAAAGCATTAGCACTTAGTGAATACGTTAACTCCTCAAACTACGGTAATCACTGGAAAGAATCCCAATTATTGTCACCTTGGGGTATGCAGATCATAACACGTAATAGGTGTCTACAACTTGCAAGATAGGATCAAGAACATAAATATATTCATGAAAACATAATAGGTTCAGATCTGACATCATGGCACTCGGGCCCTAGTGACAAGCATTAAACATAGCAAAGTCATAGCAACATCAATCTGAGAACATAGTGGATACTAGGTATCAAGCCCTAACAAAACTAACTCGATTACATGATAAATCTCATCCAACCCATCACCGTCTAGCAAGCCTACAATGGAATTACTCACTCCCGGGCGGTGAGCATCATGAAATTGGTGATGGAGGAAGGTTGATGATGAAGACAACGACGGATTCCACCCTCTGGAGCCCCGAACAGACTCCAAATCAGCCCTCCCGATGAAGAACAGGAGGTGGCGGCGGCTCCGTATCATAAAACCTGATGAATCCTTCTCTCAGATTTTTTCTCTGCGAATAGGTATATATGGAGTTGGAGTTAGGGTTATAGACGGTCCAGGGGGCCCACAAGCCTGTAGGGCGTGCCCTCAGGGCTTGTGGCCCCTAGGTGGCCCCCTCAGGAGTTAGGGTTGTAGACGGTCCATGGGGCCCACAAGCCTGCAGGGCGCGCCCTTAGGGCTTGTGGCCCCTGGGTGGCCCCCCTCTGGTATCTTTTTCCACCAATATTTTTTATATATTCCAGAAATATTCTCCGTAAATTTTCAGCTCAATCCGAGAACTTTTATTTCTGCACAAAAATAACACCATGGCAATTCTGCTGAAAACAACGTCCGGGTTAGTTACATTCAAATCATCCAAATTAGAGTCCAAAACAAGGGCAAAAGAGTTTGGAAAAGTAGATACGATGGAGACGCATCAACTCCCCCAAGCTTAACCCATTGCTTGTCCTCAAGCAATTCATTTGACAAACTGAAAGTGACACAGAAAAACTTTTACAAACTCTGTTTGATCTTGTTGTTACAAATATGTCTAACCAATATTCAGTTTTTTAGCAAAGACTATGAACTAACCAAATTCACAATAACATTTAGGTCTCACATTTACTCATATCAATGACAATATAAACTAGCGAGCAATAATAAGATATCTTGAATGACAACACTTTTTGAAAATAATCATGATATAATATGACAAAATGGTATCTCGCTAGCCCTTTCTGAGACCGCAAAACATAAATGCAGAGCACCCCTGAAGATCAAGAACCGACTGGACATTGTAATTCATGGCAAAGGAGATCCAGTCACAGTCATACTCAATATCAAATAAAAACAAGGCATATAAATGACAGTGGTGCTCTCCAGCTAGTGCTTTAATTAGAGGATGATGACTCAATAATAAAAGTAAATAGATAGGCCCTTCCTAGAGGGAAGCAGGTATTTGCAGAGGTGCCAGAGCTCGAAGCTTTTAAAACATAGATGAATATAATTTTGAGCGATATGCTTTCATTGTCAACATAACAACCAAGAGAAATCACTATCTTCCATGTTAGACACATTATTAGCGGTTCCCAAAAAGAATGGTAAAGTTTTACTCCCCCTCCACCAACAAGCACACTCCACGGCTAGCCGAATCTATGGGTACCGTCCATACCAACAACAGTCCTGGGGGAGTTTTGTTTCATTATTATATTTTGATTTTGATCATGGAACTGGCCATCCCAATTACCAGCCACTTTCTCGTGATTGACAAGTGAATAAACACTCATCGTGAGAATAACCCACCTAGCATGGAAGATACTAACAGCCCCTAGTCGCTACATGAGCGATTCGGGCATACAAAACAGATTATTATTTGAAGGTTTAGAGTTTGGCACATGCAAATTTACTTGGAACGGCAGGTAAATACCGCATATAGGTAGGTATGGTGGACTAATGTGGAACAACTTTGGGTTTAAGGAAGTGGATGCACAAGCAGTATTCCCGCTTAGTACAAGTGAAGGCTAGCAAAAAGATTGAGGAGCAACCAACTAGAGAGCGACAACCGTCATAAACATGCATTGAGGTTAATTAGCATTGAATGCAAGCATGAGTAGGATATAAATCACCATGAACATAAATATCATGGAGGCTATGTTGGTTTTGATTCAACTACATGCGTGAACATGTGCCAAGTCAAGCCACTTGAATCATTCAGAAGAGGATACCATCCTATCATACTACATCATAACCATTTTAAGATGCATGTTAGCACACAAGACAAACCATTATCCACTCCTAGCTAATTAAGCATGGCATGAGTAACTATTATCTCTAATTGTCATTGCAAACATGTTTCATTCATAATAGGCTGAATCAGGAATGATGAGCTAATCATATTTACAAAAACAAAATAGGTCGAGTTCATACCAGCTTTTCTTCATCTCAATCATTTCATCAAATATCGTCATTATTGCCTTTCACTTGCATGACCGAACGATGTGAATAATAGTAAGACTGCACATGCATTGGACTAAGCTGGAATCTACAAACATTTATTCAGAGGAGAAGATAAGGTAATATGGGCTCTTTGTTAGATCAACAATAATGCATATGAGAGCCACTCAACATTTTCATCGTGGTCTTCTCCTTACGACCCAAAGGAAAGAAAATAATTTCAAAGAAACACACTGAAATATTTTTGGAGTTTTTGTTTTTCTGAAGAAAGTAGAACGAAAACGAGAAAAACTATTTACACGGGAAAGCTCCCAACAAGCATAAGAGGAATGAGAAATCTTTTTGGGTTTTCTTTTAATACTACAACTAATTAAACTAGAAAGGAAAACTAAAAAGAAGCAAGAAATATTTTTGGATTTTAGCAAAGTTTTTCAAACACACAAGAAGAAAGCAAGAAAAATAAACTAACATGGATTATACAATGAAAAAGGATGAACACCGACAACTGCAATGAATGTGTGATGCATGAATGCAATGTCGGTGAGAAATACGTACTCCCCCAAGCTTAGGCTTTTGGCCTAAGTTGGTCTATGGCCATAGCTGGCCAGAGTGATATCCAAAGTCATAGTTGGGGTTGAACTGGATTGCAGCTGCCACCGCTTGGAGGGCTACCTCATTGAGGCGAGCGGTCTCCCTAGCCCTCTCATACTTCTCTGCCTCCTCTCTAAGTATGAAATATCTTCGTTTTACCTGAAAGTCAAAGAAGGCAGGAGCGGGAAGCGTAATATCAAAGAGGCGATCCCTATCAAAGATTAGTCTGTACTGGAGAGGCCGTTCGCCCCTCTCAAGAAATAGGAAACGTTCCATAGCGTCATAATCAAGAAAAGCAGGTGGTAACTGAATATCATTTTCTCTTATAGGTACCCCGAGATAATTAGCTAAACGAGTGGCATAAATTCCACCAAAGAAATGTCCATCTAAAGTATTATTATGAAACCACCTTGCAACAATAGCCCCCAAGTTATATCACTTATCACCCATTACCGCACTCTTGAGGACACTTAAATTAGGAGAGCAAAGGTGGCTATGGTCATGTTTCCCATTAATGCATCTACCTATAAAGAGATCAAGATAATGTAAAGCAGGAAAGTGAATGCTCCCTATAGTAGCTTGTGTTATGTTTCTAGTTTCTCCCCTAGTGATGCTAGCAAGGAATTCAATGCAATCAAATTTACGAGGTTCAGTGCCCCATTGCGGAATTTTGCATGCTTCATTAAAATCTTCAAGGTCTATATATGTGATTTATCATAGAGATCAAACAAAACATAATGTATATTGCGATGGACTGAATACTCAAATCTCCGCACAAAGGAATCAGTAAGGTTGTAGTATTGCAAGCACTTATCTGACAGGAAGTCCGCAAGGCCGGCGTTGTGAATGTACAAATCAAATTCTTCCTTGAAACCTGCGTGAGTCATGAAATGATCCGACGGCCATTCGCAAGGTTGCACTAGAGCTTCCCGCAGTTGTTCAAGGGCCGGCTCTCGTATCGCGAGCCTTGGATATTTCTTCTTTGAGGAACCACCTTGGAACATCTTTCTAAACATTTTCTTCCATTGAAATTTTTAGTGACTCAAAATAAAAGTGAACCAAACTCAACAAAACTAATAGCAACTAATCCTACAAGTGTCTAGATGCCATATCATGCAACAAAACTACTTTCAACCATATAAATTTAGCATGCAAGCTCAAGAACATGGTCACCACAACAGCAAAAATTTGCAATATATAAAGCACTATAGCAACAACGAATTGGACCAATGGAGGAGTCACATACCGATGAACAATCCCCTAAAACAGTTTCAGAAATGAAGCTCCGAGCAAAGAGATCGAAAATGGCAGCAAGATGAGCAAGAACACGGGTTTGAGCAAGTTTGTGATTTTTTCTGGAGGAAGAAGAAGTGGATGGGTGGCTGGAATAAGTGAGGGGGCCTAAATGGGCCCCACAAGCTTGCATGGCGCGCCCAGGGGGTGGGCATGCCCTGTGAGCTTGTGGCTCACAGGTGCACCCCCTGGGGTGTGTTCAGTGCCAAAAAATTTCAAATATTGTAGAAAAAATCATATAAATTTTTCAGGGCATTTGGAGAACTTTTATTTTCTGGTCATTTTTTATTGCACGGATAATTCAGAAAAATAGTAAAATCATAGCATTTCTACTTTATTAATTCTAAATAACAGAAAGTAAAAGTTGGGTACAGAAGGTTGTGTTTACTAAATTCATCCATCTCATGCCCGTCAAAAGGAATCCATTAACAAGGTTGATCAAGTCTTATTAACAAACTTCTTCCGAATGACATGAAACCGGAGAATCTTCGTATAGCACTAGGTTACCTCAACGGGGATATGCATGTCCCCAATAATAAGAATTTCATACTTCTTTTTGACAGTAGGAATAGGGAATTCAAAACCTCCAATAGTAATTGTTGAAAATTTTCCAATATAATTGATACTATTCACTTGAGGTTGTTCCTTCGGAAAGTGTACCGTATGCTCATTACCATTAACATCAATAGTGACATTGCCTTTGTTGCAATCAATAACAGCCCCTGCAGTATTCAAAAAGGGTCTACCAAGGATGATCGACATACTGTCGTCCTCGGGTATATCAAGAATAACAAAGTCCGTTAAGATAGTAACATTCACAACTACGACAGGCACATCCTCACAAATACTGATGGGTACAGTAGTTGATTGATTAGCCATTTGCAAAGAGATTTCAGTTGGTGTCAACTTATTCAAATCAAGTCTTCGATATAAAGAGAAGGGCATAACACTAACACCGGCTCCTAGATCACATAAAACAGTTTTAACATAGTTTCTTTTAATGGAACATGGTATAGTTGGTATTCCTGGATCTCCTAATTTCTTTGGCATTCCACCTTTAAATGTATAATTAGCAAGCATGGTGGAAATTTCAGCTTCCGGTATCTTTGTTTTATTAGTAACAATATCTTTCATATACTTAGCATAAGGACACATTTTCAGGATATCAGTCAAACGCAAGCGCAAAAAGACAGGTCTAAGCATCTCAATAAAGCGCTCAAATTCTTCATTATCCTTCTTCTTTGAAGCTTTAGGAGGAAAAGGCATGGGTTTTTGAACCCATGGTTCTCTTTCTTTACCATGTTTCCTAGCAATGAAGTCTCTCTTATCATATCTTTTATTCCTAGGTTATGGGTTATCAAGATCAACAACAGGTTCTATCTCCACATCATTATCATTACTAGGTTGAGCATCAACATGAACATCATCATTATCATTACTATTAGGTTCATGTTCATCACCAGATTGTGTTTCAGCATCAGAAATAGAAATATCATTTGGATTCTCAGGTGTGTCTATAATAGGTTCACTAGAAGCATGCAAAGTCCTATCATCTTTCTTTTTATTTCTAGATGGACTAGGTGCATCAGTATTAATTCTCTGAGAATCTTGTTCAATTCTCTTAGCATGGCTCTCAGGATACAAAGGTTCCTAAGTCATTTTACCACCTCTAGGCAAAACTCTAACAACATGATCATTCATCTTATTGTTCATCTCATTAAGCAAATCATTTTGTGCTTTGAGAACTTGTTCTACTTGAGTTTTTACCATGGAAGCATGTTTACTAACAACCTTGAGATCATTAACAGTTCTAAACATATAATCACCCAAGCGTTCAATCATATAAGCATTACGTTTCAATTGTCTACTAACATATGTATTGAAATTTTCTTGTTTAACAATAAAGTTATCAAATTCATCCAAGCATTGACTAGAAGATTTAGTATGAGGAATATCACGTTCATCAAATCTATAGAGATAATTTACCTCTACTACCTGTGTCGGGGTATTAAGACCATGCATTTCTTCAATAGGTGGTAAATTCTTAACATCTTCAGCTCTAATACCTTTTTCTTTCATGGATTTCTTTGCCTCCTGCATATCTTTAGGACTGAGAAATAGAATACCTCTCTTCTTCGGAGTTGGCTTAGGAAGTGGGTCAGGAAGAGTCCAATCATTATCATTACTCAATATATTATTCAATAGTACTTCATCTTGTTCAACAGTTCATTCCCTGAAAACACAAGCAGCACAACTATCTAGGTGGTCCCTAGAAGCATCAGTTAGTCCATTATAAAAGATATCAAGTAGGATGATCAGGCAAAGCATTAAGTAATTGGAGAAGCCTCCCCCATGCTTGTGGGAGACTCTCTTCTTCAATTTGCACAAAGTTAAATATTTCTTGTAAAGCAGCTTGTTTCTTATGAGCAGGAAAATATTTTTCAGAGAAGTAATATATCATATCCTGGGGACTACGCACACACCAGGAGCAATAGAATTATACCATGTTTTAGCATCACCCTTTAACGAAAAAGGAAACAACTTAAGAATTTAGTAATAGCGAATTTTTTCCTCGTGAGCAAATAGGGTGGCTATATCATTTAATTTAGTAAGATGTGCCACAACAGTTTCAGTTTCATAACCATGGAAAGGATCAGATTCAACCAAAGTAATTAACTCAGGATCGACAGAGAATTCATAATCCTTATCAGTAACAAAGATAGGTGAAGTAGCAAACTTAGGATCATATTGCATTCTAGCATTCAAAGATTTTTCTTTCAACTTGACTAGTAATTTCTTAAGATCATCTCTATCCTTACAAGCAAGAAAGTCCCTAGCTACCTCTCCATCCATAACATAACCCTTAGGTATAATAGGCAATCCATATCTAGGAGTGCTAGGTCTAATGGGTGTTTCAAAGTTTTTAGTTTCAATAATTTCATCAGTTTCAGAAATATCATCAGTTTCAGTATTCTCAATATCTTTAGCTCTAGCAAGTTGTTCATCAAGAAATTCACCCAGTGGAACAGTATTATCAAGCATAGTACTAGTATCATCATAAGCATCATTCATAGCAGAAGTAGCATCATCAATTACTTGCGACATATCAGGATTAATAGCAGGTGTAGGTGTCGCACGCTTACTCAAAACAGAAGGTGAATCAAGTGCAGAGCTAGATGGCAGTTCCTTACCTCCCCTCATTGTAGAGGGAAAAATCTTGGTTCTGGTATCTTTTAGATTCCTCATAGGGATCAACAGATATAAATCCCAAGTGACTCAGCAAATATAGCTATGCTCCCCGGCAACGGCGCCAGAAAAAGGTCTTGATAACCCACAAGTATAGGGGATCACGACAGTTTTCGAGGATAGAGTATTCAACCCAAATTTATTGATTTGACACAAGGGGAGCCAAAGAATATTCACGAGTATTAGAAGTTGAGTTGTCAATTCAACCACACCTGAAAGACTTAATATCTGCATCAAAGTATTTAGTAGCAAAGGAGTATGATAGTAACGGTAACGGTGGCAAAAGTAAGAGTAGCAGTTTTGTAGTGATTGTAACAGTAGCAGCAACGAAAGTAACTTAGCAAAGATCAGTATGTGAAAAGCTCGTAGGCATTGGATCAGCGATGGATAATTGCGTCGGATAATATTCATCATGTAGCAGTCATAACCTAAGGCGACACAGAACTAGCTCCAATTCATCAATATAATGTAGGCATGTATTCCATACATAGTCATACATGCTTATGGAAAAGAACTTGCATGACATCTTTTATCCTACCCCCCCGTGGCATCAGGGTCCATAAGGAAACTAAGGGATGTTAAGGCCACCTTTTAATAGAGAACCGGAACAAAGCATTAGCACTTAGTGAATACATTAACTCCTCAAACTACGGTAATCACCGGAAAGAATCCCAATTATTGTCACCTTGGGGTATGCGGATCATAACACGTAATAGGTGTCTACAACTTGCAAGATAGGATCAAGAACACAAATATATTCATGAAAACATAATCTAAAATCATGGCACTTGGGCCCTAGTGACAAGCATTAAGCATAGCAAAGTCATAGCAACATCAATCTCATAACATAGTGGATACTAGGCATCAAGCCCTAACAAAACTAACTCGATTACGTGATAAATCTCATCCAACCCATCACCGTCCAGTAAGCCTACGATGGAATGACTCACTCCCAGCGGTGAGCATCATGAAATTGGTGATGGAGGAAGGTTGATGATGACGACGGCGACGGATTCCACCCTCCGGAGCCCCGAACGGACTCCAGATCAGCCCTCCCGATGAAGAACAGGAGGTGGCGGTGGCTCCGTATCGTAAAACATGATGAATCCTTCTCCCTGATTTTCTCTCTGTGAATAGGTATATATGGAGTTGGAGTTAGGGTTGTAGACGGTCCAGGGGGCCCACAAACCTACAGGGCGTGCCCTGGGGGGTAGGCACGCCCTCAGGGCTTGTGGCCCCTGGGTGGCCCCCCTCTGGCATCTTTTTCCACCAATATTTTTTATATATTCCAGAAATATTCTCCATAAATTTTCAGGTCAATCCGAGAACTTTTATTTCTACACAAAAATAACACCATGGCAATTCTGCTGAAAACAGCGTCAGTCCGGGTTAGTTCCATTCAAATCATGCAAATTAGAGTCCAAAACAAGGGCAAAAGAGTTTGGAAAAGTAGATACGATGGAGACGTATCACATGTCACTGGGATATAGAGCACCGCAAGATTGAACCCATTACAAAGCACGTCTCCCACTGAAGATAAATCAATCTAGTTGGCCAAACCAAATGGATAGACCGGAGATAAATACAAAGGTATAAAAATCATGCATAGTAAAGTTCAGAAAAGACTCGTTACTTTCAATGAATAATCTGATCATAAACCCTTAATTCATCGAATCCCAACAAACACACCACAAAAGAAGATTACATCAGATAGAGCTCCAAGAAGATCGAGGAGCACATGGTATTGAAGATCAAAGAGAGAGAAAAATCCATATAGCTACTAGCTATGGACCCGTAGGTCTGTGGTGAACTACTCACGTATCATCGGAAGGCAGCAAGGATGATCTAGAAGCCCTCCGTGATCGATTCCCCCTCCGGTAGAGTGCTGGAAAAGGCCTCCAGATGGGAGTGCGAAAGAACAGAAGCTTGCGGTGGCAGAAAAAGTGTTTCGGGTGGCTCTCTGTTGGTTTGGGATATTTTGGAATTTAAAGAGGTGGAGTTAGGTCAAGGGGTGCTACGGGGGCCCACGAGCTCACGGGGCATGCCCTGTGAGCTTGTGGCTCTCCCGTAGCTCTTCTGGCCTCCTCCCGAACCTTCTAGGGTCCCTTCTGGTCCATAAAAATCACCGTAAAGTTTTATTATGTTTGAACTTCGTTTGGTACTGATTTTCTAAAAAGCCAAAAACAAGCAAAAAATAGGAACTGACACTGGGCACTAGGTTAATAGGTTAGTCCCAAAAAATGATATAAAATAACATATAAATGCATCCAAGATTGATAATATAATAGCATGAAACAATCAAAAAATATAGATACGTTGGAGATGTATCAAGCATCCCCAAGCTTAATTTCTGCTCGTTCTCGAGTAGGTAAATGACAATATCAGAATTTTGGATGTTAAATGCTAGCTAACATGTGTATCATGTAACCTCTTTTACGGTATAAATATTAAGATCCGAGTGATTCAAGGCAATAGTCTATCATTTGATATAAAGGCATCAATACTCGAGCATACTAACAAACAATCATGCCTTTCAAAATGAAGAATGCTAAAGAACACTATCCCTACAAAATTATATATAGCTCATCATGCTTAATCTTCCTAGCAAAAAGATATTAATCATGAACTACCCCGATTACATGCCGAGCAATTGGATCATACTTTTTAATGTGCCTCAGCATTTTTAACCCCAAGCAATACATGAGTGCGAGCCATGGACATAGCACTATAGGCGGAATAGAATGTGGTGGTATAGATTAATAAGGGGAAGTCAAAAAGGAAGGAAGTCTTGCATCGACGTGGCTAATCAACGGGCTATGGAGATGCCCATCAATTGATATCAATGTGAGGAGTAGGGATTTCCATGCAACAGATGCACTAAGAGCTATAAGTGTACGAAAGTTCAACATAAACTAAGTGGGTGTGTATCCAACTTGCTTTCTCATGAAGACCTCGGGCATTTGACAAAGCCCATCATCGGAATATACAAGCCAAGTTCTATAATGAAAAATTCCCACTAGTATATGAAAGTGACAACTCAGGAGACTCTCTATATGAAAAACATGATGCTACTCTGAAGCACAAGTTTGGTAAAGGATAGTAACATTGCCCCTTCTCTCTGTCTCTGTCTCTCTCTCTTTTTTGTTGGGTTCTTTTTGGCCTCTTTCTTTCTTTTTTTTTATTTTCCTACCAGATACTCATCCCGACTTGTGGGGGAATCATAGTCTCCATCATCCTTTCCTCACTGGTACAATGCTCTAATAATGATAATCATCACACTTTTATTTACTTCCAACTCGATAACTAGAACAATATGACTCTATATGAATGCCTCTGACAGTGTACTAGGATGTGCAACGATCTAGCGTAACATGTATGATAATGATAAACGGTGGCTGAGCCACAAATACTAGGTCATCTATATGATCATGCAAAGCAATATGACAATGAATATGGATGTCATGAAAACAGAACGGTGGAAGTTGCATTGCAATATATCTCGAAATGGCTATGGAAAATGCCATAATAGGTAGGTTTGGTGGCTGTTTTGAGGAAGATATAAGGAGTCTTATGTGTGATAGAGTGTATCATATCACGGGGTTTGGATGCACCAGCGATGTTTGCACCAACTCTTGAGGTGAGAAAGGGCAATGCATGGTACCGAAGAGGCTAGCAAATTGCGGAAGGATAAGAGTGCGGATAATCCATGGACTCACATTAGTCATAAAGAACTCACATACTTATTGTGAAAGTTTATTAGCCCTCGAAGCAAAGTACTACTCGCTTGCCCCTAGGGGGATAGATTGGTAGGAAAAGACCATCGCTCATCCCCGACCACCACTCATAAGGTAGACACTCAATAATAAATCATGCTCCAACTTCCGCAAGAATAGAGGTTGTATGTGCATGCTTCGAGAATCACAAACCTTAACATCAATACTCTTACTAAACCACAATCATTCACTAGTATCCTCACATATTATGATCTCAATATCACAAAACTATTGCAAGGAATCAAACTTATCATATTTAGTGATCTAGATGAAAGTTTTTATTATATCCCCCTTGAATACCTATCCTTTATGGACTAGTCTTATAACCTGTGCAAATTGCCATTACTATTTATTAGACTCTCAAAAAGATTTAAGTGAAGCATGAGAGTGCAACTATTTCTTTAAAATATAACCACCGCCGTGCTCTAAAAGATATAACTGAAGCACTAGAGCAACTGCCTAGCTCAAAAGATAAAAGTTAAGCACATAGAGTATTCTAACAACTCATGAATAAATGTGTGTCCCTTTCAAAAGGTGTGTGTAGCAAACAATGATTGTGACAAACTAAAAAGCAAACTAAGCAAAAACTAATATGGCACAAGACACTACAAAAAAAATACACTTCCGTGATGATACGTGTTTGTCACAGTAGGTCATGTTTTCTGTCATGCATGTACATCCACGACGATTTTATGACAGAATGAAGATAGTCATACCTGTGCTGTCGTAGAAGTGTTCCATGATGTAACACCCCCAGTGGTTAACTACAGTAATCACCCTTTTGACAATGCCAAGTCAGCATGATTAACAGTGCATGATCATCATTTGCATCATAATGCTTTTCAACTCCTAAGTCAAAATTCAAATTTAAGTGAAAGTGGAAAATAAAAGTTGTTCAGATCCAGAAACAAAAATGTACATCATGTTGCAAATATTCCAGAGGCTATTCTAAAATTGAAACCAACATCATTGGAATTGGAAAAGTGACTCGAACAACCTCAAAGAGTGGATAAAGATAATATTTAATAACCATTTATTAAATCTAAAATAAATATGAAATTATATTTTGTCCAAACTAATTTTAGGTGTTAGGGAATAAAGCACTGGTATTTATGGACCAGGTCACATGTTTTACCAAATTACATTGGAGCACTCTAAACTATTTACAAACAGGGGCATGGATAATAAAAAAGAAAAGAGAAAACAGAAAAGCTAAAACAACCCCCCCCCCCCGAACTGGGCTTCGACCAGCAGGCCAAGCGGCCCACCAGGCGGCCAGCCGGCCACCCCCCCCGCTATATGCCCCCCCCACCACACACCGAAACCCTAACCCTCACCCACTCCCCTCGTCCCCACTTCCCCCCCCCCGATCAGGAGGGATCGGGCGCGGCCCCGGCGCTCCGTCGCGCCCCGTCGCCGGCGACGCGGGCCTCACCGCGGCCTCCACCGCCTCGGCACCACGCCGGCCGCCCACCCCTCTCGCCGCCGGCCAACCCCGCCGCTGCGCCGACGCGCCCACCACTGCCCGTCGCCTCCACCGCCTCCTCCTCTGCCCGACCTCGCCCGTCGCCGTCTCGTCGTCGGCCACTGCCGCCCGCGTCCGACGCCTCCCCGAGCCCGCTGCCCTCCCCCGACGGCCCTCTGTGACGCCGCCGCATCCCCTCCCCCCACCTCTTGCTCCCCGCAGCACGGCCGGACGCCGCGACCCCTGCTGGCTGCGCCCGCGCGCGCACAGCCTGCGCGCCCGTTCCACGCGCTCCCCGCGCCGCCTCGCCACGCCCGCTTGCGCCACCGCCCTCCCCGTCGCCGCGCACCGAGCGCGCCCACGACCGCGTGTGCACGCACACGCCGGCCACGCCGTGCTCGCCGGTGCCGAGCCGCCCGTGCACCTGGCCGCGCCTCTGCCACGCCCCCGCTACCCCCTCCTCACGCCGCCTACCGCCGCCGCCTCCTGCTGCTGCTTCCGCCTGCTGGCCGCCGCTCCACTCGCCGTCGCTACCGCCCGCCGGCGGCCAGCCCCGCCCGCACGCCCGTGCCCGATCGGGCGGGCGCCCACGCCTGCCCCGCGAGCGCCCGCGCCCGTCGCCCGCTGCCCGCTGGCCTCTGTGCCACCGACAGCCGGGCCCCACCCCCTGACCCACTGACAACGGGGCCCACGCCCCAGAAAAAAAAAAAAAATTAATAATAATAAAATTTAATTAATTAATTAACTTAATTAATCCTGTTAATTAAACTAACCTAATTAACCTAATTAACTACTGTTAATTAACCCTAATGACTGCTGACATCAGCATGATGTCATGCTGATGTCATCAGTTACTATTCTAGATAATTCGAAATTAAATAATAAAAATAAATTCAGAAAATTAATAAAAACTTTAGAAAATCATATAAAATAATCCGTAACTCAGATCGAAAAACTTTGTACATGAAAGTTGCTCAGAACGACGAGACGAATCTGAATGCGCGGTCCGTTCGTCCGTCACACGTCCCTAACTATCAGAACATGCAACCGTCCCTCTCCGGTCATCTGTCTGACAAATGTCCGGAACCGGGAAAACATTCCCGGATGGATTCCTCCTTCCTCGGTGACGTGCAACCATACGTTAGGATACACCCGGCACTGCGTATTATCATGTCGTACCTTGTGTTGCTCCAGTTTGCTCTATATTTATACTGTTTCCTCCCCCTCTTCTCTCTCGGTAGACCCTGACACCGACGTCGTCCCCGAGACCGACGCAACTCAGGAGCCCGACGCCACCGTTGATGATCCCTCTCTCTTGCCGCCGAGCAACCAGGCAAGCCCCTCCCTTGAGCATACCGATATCGCCCATTCTAAATTTCTCATGCTTGCATTAGAATTACTGCTGCTGCTGCTTTACCTATTCTGATGCATAGCCTGTTCATTGTAACCTACTGTTGATAATTACCTACATATCCTAAACTGTTTAGTCTAGGCTGGGTAGAGACCTATCAGTGACCCCACTTATCCCGACTGCCGCGCTGGATCGTCAGAAGACCCGATCAACGGGATTGAAGACCAGGCCCCGACACCGCACATCACCCCCCTTAGTTGTAACGACACTGCAGCGTTACTATCGAGTGCCGAGGGTGAAACCTCTTGTAGCACTTCTGATGTTAACTCTGTAGAGTAGCTATTCGATCGTGGTCATCGAGGGTGATTCCTCCTTCTCCACTTCCGATACGACGCTGTCGTACAACACATCAAGTGTGAACTCATCGAGGGTGATTCCTCCTAAGTTCGACTTGACGGTTACATCGAGTGGGCATCCGTCGAGGGTGATACCTCGGATTTCCTTGATGTTATGGACACACGGTTACTGTGACTTTACTGCTGAACCTTGATAGAGACGGGTCGGCCCCGAAGGGGGACCCGAGGAAGCTACTTTTACTACAGGACTGAAGGGACAGGCGGTACCACCCAGTAGAGGTGGACCTGAGTTCCCGACAGTCTTTTACGAGACGGGTTGACCTGGATGGTGCCCGAGTGTTGAATACGAGGCGTGGCCGGGCATTCATGGCCCTTGCCGCAAGTCCTCGAGACGGGGCGACGGGGTCACATCTTTCGTGAGTCTCTGCTCGTTACCGCAAGCCCCTAGTCCTAGCGATTTGGATATTTGATCCGAGCAGGCCTCTGGTCTGATAGCACTAACCATCACGTGGGCATAGTATGGGCGTTCTGCATCGTAGAATCAGCCGAAAGCTCTGTCAGACGTCCAGTTCAGCATGGCGGCACGGACGGACCGGCGCCCTCCTGGTGCCAGGCTTCTCCCTGCGCGCAACGACTCGGAGTGCACAGGGCGATGGCCCAAGACCTCTGAGCGCTTAGGATGTAGACCGACGGGGACCTCTCTGCTGAGCTATAGGTAGGGTTGCGATGTGTCGTTTGGCCGAGGCCGGGCATGACCCAGGAAAGTGTGTCCGGCCGGAGTTAATCGAGCGTGTTGGGTAAGTTGGTGCACCCCTGCAGGGAAGAACATTTCTATCGATAGCCGGTCCTACGGTAAAGGACACTCGGAGTTGTATCCTGATTGATACAATTTAGAACTGGATACCTGTGATGAGACCTGTATATATGGCTCTGGGATTGCTTCTCGCAGGGAGTCGAGAAGGGATCTCAGGACGAGGTTTGATGACTTTATGGCTCTGGGATTGCTTTCTCGCAGGGAGTCGAGAAAGGATCTCTGGGTGAGGTTGATATTATTACTGCTACATTATATGGTATTGTTCTACTCTCTTCTACTGCTGCAAGACCGCTGAAGATGCTAGTCTTCGATAGGACTAGGCCTTCTCTCTATTCTGGCATTTCTGCAGCCCAGTCCAGATATACAGCCTCCCTTTGAAAATGTTGCATATGTAGTGTAGATCCTTGCTTGCTGAGTACTTCTGAGTACTCACGGTTGCTTTGTTTTCCTTTTTCTCCCCATATCAGTTTGACGTGACCAGAGGACGGAGCCCCCTGGGACAGATGCCCCGGCGATCGTTACTACTACTACCCAGAGGATGGATACTACTACGAGTTGACTGACGACCAGGAGTAGGATCGGAGGGTCCCAGGCAGGAGGCCTGCGCCTTTCGATCGTAGTGTTTTATTTTGCCCCGCCTTCCTAAAGGCCTTTCTGTTTCTATTTCATATATGTACTCAGATATCTGATGCTTCCGCTGACGCTTGTTCGCAAGCTTATGTATTCGAGCCCTCGAGGCCCTGGCTTGTAATATAAAGCTTGTATGACTTTATTTATGTTTTAGAGTTGTGTTGTGATATCTTCCCGTGAGTCCTTAGGCTTGATCGTGTGCATTTGCGTGTATGATTAGTGCACGATCGGGCCGGGGGCGTCACAAGTTGGTATCAGAGCCGACTGCCTGTAGGAACCCCCTTTCCAACTCCTTGGCCGAAGTTGAGTCTAGAAACCGGAAAACTGTTTTACTAACTTGGCTGTGTGGCTTACGGGCCCACGTCGCCAATTGGGTGGTATTAGGATCTTTTACTCCTCGACCTTTACTCTGGGACTCTGACCTCTCTTCTATTCGGGTTAAATAATTTTACTAACTCCACATTAGGCTCTCGTGATCACATCCACCCGGAGTTCTGAAAATATCCCCCCTTGCTTCAAGATTGTGGGCCAGGTTCTGCTTACAGGATCCTTTTATCGAGGACACCCTGTGTTGTCACTTGCAGATTCCTCGCTCCGTCAGTTTTCTCCGACGTTGATGTAGCCTTTGCTATGTCTCGTTGTGTGCTTCCTTACCGCATGCCTGCGCGCCGCCTAGTTGTCTAGCCTTCTCTTTTCAGCTGTCGTAATGCCGGTTTGTAACCGAGGCTACGTGTGAATTTAAATGTCTGGTGTGATTAAGATGTAGTATCTATCGCACTTCCTTCTGTCGTGCGTGTTACTTCATGAATAATTCCATACACCTGCAGTTTTACTTGCTAAACTGCCCCTGTTGATTTGGCAGGATGGCTGACGATCCTCCACCTCCACCTTATATTGCCGCAATGATGCAGCAGGCGGGGCAAAATAAAACACTACGATCGAAAGGCGCAGGCCTCCTGCCTGGGACCCTCCGTCCTACTCCTGGTCGTCAGTGTCAACTCGTAGTAGTATCCATCCTCTGGGTAGTAGTAGTAACGATCGCCGGGGCATCTGTCCCAGGGGGCTCCGTCCTCTGGTCACGTCAAACTGATATGGGGGAGAAAAGGAAAACAAAGCAACGTGAGTACTCAGAAGTACTCAGCAAGCAAGGATCTACACTACATATGCAACATTATCAAGGGGAGGCTGTATATGTGGACTGGGCTGCAGAAATGCCATAATAGAGAGAAAGCCTAGTCCTACGAGACTAGCATCTTCAGCGGTCTTGCAGCAGTAGAAGAGAGTAAACAATACATATAATGTAGCAGTAATAATATCAACCTCACCCAGAGATCCTTTCTCGACTCCCGCGAGAAAGCAATCCCAGAGCCATACATTCATCAACCTCGTCCTGAGATCCCTCTCGACTCCCTGCGAGAAGCAATCCCAGAGCCATACATACAGGTCTCATCACAGGTATCCAGTTTCTAAATTGTATCAATCAGGATACACTCCGAGTGTCCTTTACCGTAGGACCGGTATCGATAGAATGTTCTTCCCTGCAGGGGTGCACCAACTTACCCAACCGCTCGATTAACTCCGGCCGGACACACTTTCCTGGGTCATGCCCGGCCTCGGCCAAACAACAACACCGCAACCCGACCTACAGCTCAGCAGAGAGGTCCCCGTCGGTCTACATCCTAAGCGCTCAGAGGTCTTGGGCCATCCCCTGTGCACTCCGAGTCGTTGCGCGCAGGGAGAAGCCTGGCACCAGGAGGGCGCCGGTCCGTCCGTGCCGCCATGCTGAACTGGACGTCTGACAGAGCTTTCGGCTGATGCTACGATGCAGAACGCCCATACTATGTCCCACGTGATGGTTAGTGCTATCAGACCAGAGGTCTGCTCGGATCAAATATCCAAATCGTTAGGACTAGGGCTTGCGGTAACGAGCAGAGACTCACGAAAGATGTGACCCCCGTCGCCCGTCTCGAGGACTTCGGCAAGGGCCATGAATGCCCGGCCACGCCTCGTATTCAACACTCGGGCACCATCCAGGGTCAACCCTCTCGTAAAAGCTTCGGAAACTCAGGTCCACCTCTACTGGGTGGTACCGCCTGTCCCTTCAGTCCTGTAGTAAAAGTAGCTTCCTCGGGTCCCCTTCGGGGCCGACCCGTCTCTATCAAGGTTCAGCAGTAAAGTCACAGTAACCGTGTGTCCATAACATCAAGGAAATCCGAGGTATCACCCTCGACGGATGCCCACTCAGTGTAACCGTCAAGTCGAACTTAGGAGGAATCACCCTCGATGAGTTCACACTTGATGTGTTGTACGACAGCGTCGTATCGGAAGTGGAGAAAGGAGGAATCACCCTCGTGACCACGATCGTAGCTACTCTACAGAGTTAACATCAGAAGTGCTACAAGAGGTTTCACCCTCGGCACTCGATAGTAACGCTGGCAGTGTCGTTACAACTAAGGGGGGTGATGTGCGTGTCGGGGCCTGGTCTTCAATCCCGTGATCGGGTCTTCTGACGATCCAGCGCGGCAGTCGGGATAATGGGGTCCTATAGGTCTCTACCCAGCCTAGACTAAACAGTTAGGATATGTAGGTAATTATCAACAGTAGGTTACAATGAACAGGCTAGCATCAGAATAGTAAGCAGCAGCAGCAGTAATTCTAATGCAAGCATGAGAAATTTAGAATGGGCGATATCGGTGCT